>WOAB01000119.1:0-5000 GCA_027886185.1 Rheum nobile | reverse complement strand
GAATTGAATTCTGTGAACCGAAAACTCAACATTGCTATTACAAGAATTGCAAAACCTTACAGACACCCTAATATTCTTGCGGAATTTATAGCCGGACAATTAAAAAATAGGGTCTCTTTTCGAAAAGCGATGAAAAAAGCTATTGAACTAACTGAACAGGCTGATACAAAAGGAATTCAAATACAAATTGCAGGACGTATCGACGGAAAAGAAATTGCACGTGTCGAATGGATCAGAGAAGGTAGAGTTCCCCGACAAACCATTCGCGCCAAAATTGATTATTGTGCCTATACAGTTCGAACTATATATGGGGTTTTAGGTATCAAAATTTGGATATTTATAGACGAGGAATAGAATAATAAGCCTTTACTTGTCTTTTCCTTATATCCAAGACGTAACAAAAAAGAAAAATGATCAATTCTAATTCTATAAGGTTGAATAAAAATTAAATTGACCCCCTTTTGACCGAATTGCTATGCTTAGTGTGTGACTCGTTGGTTTTTGTTAGGATTAAGATCAAATATTAACAAACCATAATATGAACTAATAACTAACTCATCACTTCAAATTATCTGGATCCAAGGAAGCAGTCAAGATATGATTGATATGTTGGTCTTATCATTGCAGCAACTGAATTCGCTTTGGCATAAACAAAATAAAAAGCAATCCGATTATGAGTTGTAAACGAAAGGGTGTGGATAAACGGAAGGTGAGAGAAAGATATAAAAATCTATCAATGATATATAATTCCAATATGTAAGGTCTATGAATCCTCTCAAAAAGGGCAAGGCAATGTAATAAAGCATCAATACAGATTCATCTAGCATTATACGAATCTCTTCGTAGCACAAAAATAAGGAGCCTCGAGCCAATAAAGACTAAGAACGTTGACTCAAAATAAAGTAAAAGCTCCGTTGTCAAATTCAGGCCTAACCATTAATCAAGAAGCGCTGGGAACGATGGAACCTGTGAATACAGAAGATTAAATTGAAAATGAATACACATGATTCAGCGGGCGGGATGGCGGAATAAACCAAAGACCAATTCATCTATTCTGAGAAGTCATGAACTAACCCTACAACAGAAATAGATATTGAAAGAGTAAATATTCGCCCGCGACATTTTTTTATTATTGAATTGCTAAAATATAGGCGATCTGATACGAGAAAAGCGAAAAGAAAACAAAGATTTGTTATAACTATACTTTATAACTATATTTATAAAAAAAATAAATATAAAGTTTTTAATATTTCAATTTTTGTTATATTTTATTCTGATAAAAATCGAAATATATATATTTACTATATTTTATTTTTTTATATAACTTCTATTATAATATTATAAAATATATATACTATTTTTGGATCATTTCATTCGCGAGGAGCCGGATGAGAAGAAATTCTCATGTCCGGTTCTGTAATAGGGATGGAATTGAAAAAGAACCATCCACTATAACCCCAAAAGAACTCGATTCCGTAAACAACATAGAGGAAGAATGAAGGGAATATCTTATCGAGGTAATCGTATTTGTTTCGGCAGATATGCTCTTCAGGCACTTGAACCCGCCTGGATTACATCTAGACAAATAGAAGCAGGATGACGGTCAATGACACGAAATGTGCGTCGTGGTGGAAAACTATGGGTACGTATATTTCCAGACAAACCAGTTACAGTAAGACCTGCGGAAACACGTATGGGTTCGGGGAAAGGATCCCCCGAATATTGGGTAGCTGTTGTCAAACCAGGTCGAATACTTTATGAAATAAGCGGAGTAACAGAAAAAATCGCCAGAAAAGCTATCTCAATAGCAGCATCCAAAATGCCTATACGAACTCAATTTCTTATTTCAGAATAGGAATGTAGAAACAAACGTTGGGATAAAAAAACACCTTTTGTTTTGGACAAATAATATTTCTTTTTCTTTTTTCGCCTTTGCATTGAAAGATTAAAAAATGATATGATTCAACCTCAGACCCATTTGAATGTAGCAGACAACAGCGGGGCTCGAGAATTGATGTGTATTCGAATCATAGGAGCTAGCAATCGTCGATATGCTTATATTGGCGACATTATTGTTGCTGTGATAAAAGAAGCAATACCAAATATGCCCTTAGAAAGGTCCGAAGTGATCCGAGCTGTAATTGTGCGTACCCGCAAAGAACTCAAACGCGACAACGGTATGATAATACGATATGATGACAATGCTGCGGTTATTATTGATCAAAAAGGAAATCCAAAAGGAACTCGAGTTTTTGGTGCAATCGCCCGAGAATTGCGACAATTAAACTTTACAAAAATAGTTTCATTAGCTCCCGAGGTATTATAAACCACGAGAATAGTGGGCTATTTGAATGAAATCGAGCAGTAGATTGTGTATCACGTATATACCTTTCCTTTTTACATAAAAGAAAAAGAATAAACTAAGAAAAACATGTTGATTATATAAAAATTCGGAGCACCACAAATTTTAGGGCATTATGAGTAGGGACACCATTGCCGATATAATAACCTCGATACGAAATGCTGACATGAATAGAAAGGGAACGGTTCGAATAACATCGACTAAAATAACAGAAACCTTTGTCAAAATACTTTTACGAGAAGGTTTTATCGAAAACGTGAGAAAACATCAGGAAAAAAACAAATATTTTTTGGTTTCAACTCTACGACATAGAAGAAATAGGAAAGGGCCATATACAAGATTTTTAAATTTAAAACAGGTCAGTCGCCCCGGTCTACGAATCTATTCGAACTATCAAAAACTTCCTAGAATTTTAGGTGGAATAGGGATTCTAATTCTTTCTACTTCTCGAGGTATAATGACAGACCGAGAGGCTCGACTAGAAAGAATTGGTGGAGAAATTTTATGTTATATATGGTAATCCCTCTGATATACGAATTGGATCCGAAATTTCCTATTTTGGAAAAAAAGAGAAAGGACGGGTTGTCTAATATCACTCCTCCTCCATTAGTTGATACTTTAAGGGGGTTTTACCTGGAATGAAAGAAGAAAAATCGATTCATGAAGGTTTAATTATTGAATCACTTCCTAACGGCATGTTCCGGGTTCGTTTAGATAATGAGGATCTGATTCTAGGTTATGTTTCAGGAAGGATACGTCGTAGTTTTATACGAATCCTGACGGGGGATAGAGTTAAAATTGAAGTAAGCCGTTATGATTCAACCAGAGGACGTATAATTTATAGACTCCGTAACAAGGATTCAACCGATTAAGTTGTTTTTCCACTTCTACATTCCAGAATACGAGATTTAAAATTTCAAGAAACTTATTTTCTTCCAAGAAATGGATTCAGAATTAAAGTAAGGAATTAAAAATATGAAAATAAGAGCCTCCGTTCGTAAAATTTGTGAAAAATGTCGACTAATTCGTAGGCGGGGACGGATTATAGTAATTTGTTCCAACCCGAAACATAAACAACGACAAGGATAATAAGTCTAATAAATAAAAGAGACTTTCTAACGGACTAGATGTACAAATATGATGTACCAATAATAAAAAAAATGAAAAGATTTGTTTTGACATGAAATGGATATCTCCATATATCTCTGACTCATATTTATGAGACAATAAAATATGGCAAAACCCATCCCAAGAATTGGTTCACATAGAAATAGGCGTATTAATTCACGTAAGAGTGCACGTAAAATACCAAAGGGGGTTATTTATGTTCAAGCCGGTTTTAACAATACCATTGTGACTGTTACAGATGTAAGAGGTCGAGTGGTTTCTTGGGCCTCCGCTGGCACTTGCGGGTTCAAAGGGGCAAAAAGAGGGACACCATTTGCTGCTCAAACCGCAGCAGGAAACGCTATTCGTAAAGTAGTAGATCAAGGTATGCAACGAGCAGAAGTCATGATAAAGGGTCCTGGTCTCGGAAGGGATGCAGCATTACGAGCTATTCGTAGAAGTGGCATACTGTTAAGTTTCGTACGAGATGTAACCCCCATGCCGCATAACGGCTGTCGACCTCCTAAAAAAAGACGTGTGTAAAAAAAAACTAAGCATTGAAGGGATTTCAAGAGAAATAAATGACTCAACGATCTGATCTATTATCTATAATATTACTATGGTTCGAGAGAAAATAAGAGTATCTACTCGGACACTGCAGTGGAAGTGTGTTGAATCAAGAACAGATAGTAAACGTCTTTATTATGGACGCTTTATTCTATCTCCACTTATGAAAGGTCAAGCCGACACAATAGGAATTGCGATGCGCAGAGCTCTGCTTGGAGAAATAGAAGGAACATGTATTACACGCGCAAAATCTGAGAAAATACTACACGAATATTCTACTATAGTAGGTATTCAAGAATCAGTACATGAAATTTTAATGAATTTGAAAGAAATTGTATTGAGAAGCAATGTATATGGAACCTGTGACGCGTCTATTTGTGTTAGGGGACCTGGATGTGTAACTGCTCAAGATATCATCTTACCACCTTATGTGGAAATCATTGATACTACACAACATATAGCTAACTTGACAGAACCGATAGATTTGCGTATTGGATTACAACTCGAGAGGAATCGCGGATATCGTATAAAAACGCCAAATAACTTTCAAGACGGAAGTTATCCTATAGATGCTGTATTCATGCCTGTTCGAAATGTGAATCATAGTATTCATTCATATAGTAATGGTAATGAAAAACAAGAGATACTTTTTCTCGAAATATGGACAAATGACAGTTTAACTCCTAAAGAAGCACTGTATGAAGCCTCTCGGAATTTAATTGATTTATTTATTCCCTTTCTATATGCGGAAAAAGAAAACTTCTATTTCGAGGATAATCAAGACAGGGTTACTTTACCCCTTTTTTTCTTTCATGATAGATTGACTGAACTAAGAAAAAAAATAGCATTGAAATCGATTTTTATTGATCAATTAGAATTGCCTCCCAGGATCGATAATTGACTAAAAAATTCCAATATACATATATTGTTGGACCTATTGAATAACAGTCAAGAAGATCTGATG
>WOAB01000118.1:0-33020 GCA_027886185.1 Rheum nobile | reverse complement strand
GAGTTGATTGTGCAATTTCATCGCGGCATGCGTCAAGTCATTCAAGTTTCTTGATGGGCAAGACTTCCAACGGGTCTGATGATGTGGTGTTGAGACCACTCAAGAATTTCGTCCTCATGGTGATGGCGCTACGCTGATGGACGCCTTGTAGTACATGTCCTCGAGTGAGAGAAGAATCAGAGGCGTCTTGGACCCTTGTTTCGCCATCGCGATGTTGAGGCGCATCTGGTTCTTGTAGTCCTGGGGACATACTTCTGGGTCATTATGTACTTGAGCTGATGCCATTCAGTCAGAGGCACCAGGTTCCTTCTCACGCGATCATCAACGAAGCGGTGCCACCAAATGCGCGCGGGCACCTCTAAAGTGGACAGTAGCAGCGGCCACATAACCCTCTTCTAGGATCTGGGTGAAGATCAGCGTGTACTCTGTCGCCTGCAACCACTCAAGAAAAACTGCAGGGTCATATTCACCAAAGAAGTGTTCAAGTTTTACCTTGATGTCATGGCGATTAAGCCGCAGAGCATTAGGTTCGTGCGTTGTTTGAAGACGCGACGCTGGCATGTCCAGGTTGGCATATTGATGGCAGTAGCCTGTTGGAACGGGCTTGGCCTCTCTGGTTCCTTCTCGCGTCTCTATGAGCGCGATGACTCTGAACGCGGGCTTGTTGTTCTCTCCCTGAGCGCATTGAGGGCGCTGGCGAACTTGTTGGAGTTTTGCTGGAGGAAGCCAGTCTTGCGGGTTGTCCTGTAGCTCCATCGGATCACCAAGGGGGGGGATGGAAGCTCCAGGGTTGATCATCCCGAGTCCTCCATTCTTCGTCATCGAATCCTCGAAGTCGTCTGGTGAAGAGGAGTGTTTGAAATGTAGCCATCTGAACCATAGCGCGGAGTGCGTGCACTTGGTGGCCAAATAGTCTTCCACATTGAAAGGCACGGGGGTAGCATCATGTTTCTTTTGACGCGGCACCATTCTCTGGAATGATTTGAATGACGCGCCAAAGTGGTATCGCGATTGCCCCTGATCTCTGCCAAACGCGTAGTTGTGGCTATTCGCGTTGGCATCTTGTTCCCTGTTGCGGTACCTGTCATCAAAGTCATAATCGTCGGAGTACTCACCTTGGGAACCTTCATCGTCTTCTGGGTAGATGTCATCGCGAAGAGGAGTAGCATGTGGGCCATATCGGTCTCGATGCGAGACGTATCCTTGTCTGCTTTCAATGACGGATTGAATTCTTGAGGCGTGGTTGTTAGTTTGAGTTGAGGGCTAACGCATTTGCCTTATCAACGCGTTGCTTACTGGGTCCAGCCTCTGTGGGATTTTGGACCACTAAGGGATCCATAGGGATCTGCAAAGTTGGAGTGGGGCGAAGCAAGCAGCGCGTTCTCTGGCCTGAGATTCCGCGAGTTGGCGTCTCAATGCCTGGATCTCGCATTGCTCCTCTGAGAGTGGAAGAAGAGGTTGAAGTGGATCAACTGAGGCATCACTTCTACTTGGTTTTGTTCTTGCTGCTGTGGTGGAGGGTTGTTGTTCTCTTGTCCAGTGGCACTAGTCGGCGCCGCGAGAGACCCTATAAGAACATGATCCTCCATTGCAAGTAAGACTGCACAAAAAGCAAGAAAGCGAAGAAAATGCAAGCACTAACAGACACAAATGTCCACGTGGGTTATCGCAGTCTTTTGGCCGTGAGGGCCGCAACAGGCAAGCAAAGCAGGTGTGTAATGCAAGCAAGAAAACCACGTAACCAAAAGAATGACGTCTTAATTTCTGCGTAAAGAACGCGTTAAAACAAGACAAAAACCACGCGAGACACTAGAGGGGGGGGATTGAGAAATGAGCCTAGCGTGGTGGGAGAAGGTTGCCTTATTTTGGCTATACTTCTCTTTGCGAAAGATCGCGTTCTTTCTTCCTTTTTTTTTTGAATCTTCTTTTTTTTTTGGCTTTCAAATCCGAGATCTCGTATTGATTGACGAGTGGATCTAATTTAAACGAAAATAAAAATAACAGCTAAGTGACTTGAAGAAAGAAATCACGTGATTGTCGTGATGGAGAAAGAGTTTAATGTAGATTGTTTTGGTCAACGCGTTGAATATGTCAAGTATTCACCGCGATGATTAAGCAATCAAAAGAAAATCAGACAATTAATTACGTAGATTTCAAAACAAACAAGACACACAAGTTTGCAGGGTGAAGTAGTAATCGGCCAAGAGAGACTCTTGTAGAAACCGAATGGTGGGTAAAGAAAAAAAAAATTGTGAAAGTGGTGGTGGCGGAAGCAGGTATGGTGAGCGATGAAAAAAAAATTCGTGAACAAATGAACTTGAAAGCGACTTACAAGATCAGGCTCTGTGATACAGTTGATGCGTTCCTGCTTGGGAAAAGGACCGATGATCTTGTATTGGGAGTCGCTACGCGAGTGGATGTGTTCTGGAGAGGAACGCGTTGAACTGGTGGGTGAAAGAACGCGGTGTTGATTGTGGATTGCGGTGTTTGGAGTGTGGAGCGAGATGGGGGAGAGTGACAGCGGGTGGTATTTGTCTCGAAGGAGATCGAGAAGGCCGTAGCATCGGCAGCGGAGAGATAGACTCGAGGGGCTCGAGTGGGTGTCGTAGCGTCGACTGCGGAGGAAGGAGATGCGAAGCAGACTTGCTTGAAGATCAAGCGGGGTGAAGGGGATGTGAAGGCAGATTTGTGACGTCCGAATTCAAAGGGAGGAGGCAATGGCTCTCAACTCAAGCTCTGAATTAGAAAATGAACGTGCCGATTACAAAGGGCGAGGTGCCCTTATATACACATGTCACGGGGTCTTAATGACCCAAATCTAAGAAATAAATGCGAAATTGAAAGGTAAATATTACATTAACTACAGAGGATCACGATCCAATTCAAAATGGATCTGTAATTAATGCTAATTAAATGCAGAAGATCGTAATCTGATTCAAAATCATCGCGTGCTTTCGATGGTGGATAGAAGTCGTATGTTCAACGCGATCTCTGGGCTCTGTTGAAGATGCCTTAGAGAGAACGCGTTCTCTGATGTGGACTCCTCCGTGCCTTGGAAAGAATTGACGCGTTGAATGATGGAGTTCGCCGCGTTTGCAATTGACTTAGCGCGTGCCCTTGTGATTGGGCCTTCTGTTGGCACGCGCAATGCATCTTCGTCTTCCTTGGCATCCATACTTGGTAGGATCGCATCAAAGAGTTCCAAAGGGAGCTAGCATCATGAAGAAGGTCATAAATCAGTTCTGAGAATGCTGCTTTATTCCAGGAAAGGATCTCTTTAAGCCGACTCCTCCCTCTTCACGTGGTCTGCAAACCTCTTTCCATGTTATAGGTGCTTTCCTGCCTTCATTGCATCCACACCAAAGAAAATTCCGCATTGATGTTGTGATGCATTGATAATCTTCTTCGGAATAACAAAAACTTTGCACCAATAATTAGTGATACCATAAAGGACAGCATGGACCAACTGTAATCTCCCTGCATAAGACAAATTTCTGGATGCCCAAGAGTTAACTTTGGAAGTGATCTTATCAGCAAGGGCTTGTAATCTTCACTCATTGCTTTCCTACTACAAAGAGGCACCCCCAGGTACTTCACTAGAAGCTCGCCTTATCCATCTGCATTGCATAAATAATCTGTATTCCTGTGTAATTGTTCAAACCAGCTAGGAAAACTTTGGACTTACTTCTATTAACAACAAGGCTGATTTGTTGCAGAATTCATCAAGGTGATCTTTAACTGATTGCATAGTGGTCAGATTCCCATGAGCAAAGATAAATAGATCATCCGCAAAGCATAAGTGTGTGATCCCTATTCTTGCACATTGAGGATGATATTTGAACGCTCTCTGCCTGCTCATTGCATGAATGAAATGCTCAAATATTCCATCACAAGAACGAAAAGATAGGGTGCTAAGGGATCTCCCTATCGCAGACCCGTTTCCCTGGAAAGAATTCTGCTAATTCCCACCAATATTGATTGTGAATGAGCTGCTCATGATGCATTTTTTAATCCAGGTTATCATTCTAGTGTGAACTCCAAATCCCTTCAAGACTTGGAGGAGGAAGTTCCAGTTGACTGTATCGTAAGCCTTACGCAAATCAATTTTAATTGCACAGTGGGGGCTTGTGTACTTTCTGGAGTACCCTTTCATCAAATCTTGGCAAACAGCAATGTTGTGTCTTATGGATCTCCCTTTGATGAATGCACCTTACACTTGGTCAATAATTTTAGGCAACAATGTTTGCAATCGAGACACAATCAACTTGGTGATTGTTTTGTAGATTACAGAGCAGCAAGCAAGTGGTCTATAGTCATGGATAGTGTTGGGCTGATCAACCTTAGAAATGAGTGCAATCATTGAACAACCTACTTCCCTCAACAATCTGCCTTTGTGAAAGAAGTCCAAAATAGCATCAGTGAATTCATTGCCTACAATATGCCATGCTTCCTTAAAGAATTGGGATCCATACCCATCTGGTCCAAGGGCCTTGTTGTTACCAATAGCAAACAGAGCATTTCTGACTTCTTCTCTAGAGAAAGGCCTAACCATAGTTCTTTGGTCTTGAATATCCGCAACTGAGACTTCATTAAAAACCAGCTGATCACATGGGGTACATTGCTCCTCAGTACCAAACCACTGCCGGAAGTGTTCGACAATATGTGCTTTTATCTCAAGAGGATCTGTAAGCCTCGGCCTCCATCATCTAAGATTGCCACAATGTTATTCCTAGCTTTCCTCATTTTAAAGAGTTGTAAAAATAGCTACCACACTGATCCTGGAAATGCCACCAATGAAGCTTGGCATTCTGTTGGAGCATGCTATTTCTCACATCCATAGCCTGTCTGACAGTTTTGAGAATATCATCTTCGGCAAGTAGCAGAACTTGATCACAAGGTCTGCTGTGAAGTTCAGTTTGGATGGTGGCAAGTTTCTTGTGCAACTCCTTGATGTTCTCTTCCTCAGCATCAATCGATTTCCCTGCAAAGCTCTCAAAGGCTTTTTCAGTAATTTCAGTTTAGAGACAAGCTTGAACATACACACACCATTGGTATGTCTACTCCAGAAGGAAGACAATGTCATGAAAATCATGATGCAGAGTCCAGGCATTACAAAATCTGAAGGATCTTCTCTTAATAGGGCAGATGCTTGGAATGGTGAGTACAGCAGGGGAGTGGTCAGAGCAATCACGAGTGGCAAAGAAAGCAGTCGAGTTGGGGAATTCATCCATCCACTCTAGGTTGGCAACAATTCTGTCTAATTTGCACTGAGTCGGTGAACCATCTTTATGCTTGTTAGACCACGTGAAGAAAGCTCCAATTGCAGGAATGTCAAACAGTCCAGATTTAATAAGACAATTTTTTAGATCAGTATTCAGCTGAGAGGTAGATCTTCTCTTTGAATTTTCTTCACTAGCATCAGTAATAGCATTGAAGTCACCAAGAGCCACCCAAGGGATACCTGCATAGATCGCAGCAGTGCTCTCGAGAGTGTTCCAGAGCTCAATTCTTTCAAGAGGATTATTACAGGCATAAATAAAAGAGACAATAACAGATTTGGAGAGATAGGGAGAAGAGATCTTGCATTGTAATACTTGATCAGTTTCTAACAAAAAGGAATCTACTAAAATACTATCTTTCCAAAAAATCCAAATGCGTCCATTGATACTTGTACAGTTTGTGATTCTGTTCCAGCCTTTGAGTAACAGCTTAGAATTTTTTTCAGCCTTGTGACCTCGAACTCTAGTCTCCAAAATGGCTAAAAAGTCAACGTTGTGATGCTTCACAAACTTCTCAACAAAAGTATGACTCGTAGGGTGGTTTTAAACCCCTAATGTTCGAGCTGGCAATGGTGAGCCTAGTCATTAGGATGAAAGGCATCTGAGTCCACCCCTATTCCACTATCTTCAGTATTCTACAATATGTCATTGAGTGCCATGAATCTTGAAGTGCCTTTGTTTCTTCCATCTTCCTTGATAGTGTTTTTCCCTTTTCTGTTGGTATCTTTGTTGTTCTGGCAGGAAGTTGCCAATCTTCATTATACCTCCCAACCTTAGGAGCAACAAGAGAGGCTTTTGGAGTGTGTGCCTTCGAGCACTCACCCTTTTTCCAAATGTGTAGGTTGTGCGGGCCGATCAGGATGAAGCTTCAGATTCGCTGTCTGAATATTATCTTTACTCTGAATATCATTTTTCTGATCCACTGCTGATTGTGAGCTCGGAACTGCTGCACATGTTAAAGTTTTCTAGGTTTTAGAGGATGACATTCACTTGTTCCATGTCCAAAGACACAACATTTCTCGCACCTAGCTGGGATCCATTCATAGATGACCGGTTGGACCACACGTTCACCATCTTCCCCTAGAAAAACAATTTCACTGCGCAAGGGGTTTCTAGCTGTAACCTCCACTAAAATACGCGCGAATGAGAGTCTTTCTTGATTAGCAGTAACTTTTCAATGTAAACTGGGCCTATTGCACTTCCCATTTTCTCGAAGAAATCTTCGTCCCAAAATCTAACATCAAGATCATGAATATTGGCCCATAGTTGTGTAGTTGCAAAGCAGGAAGGATCCATTTTCACCCCTTCACTCCATCTTGTAAGTGCAATAGGTTTAATTCCCCCAACAAGCCAAGGGCCATTTTCAAGAACCCATAGCAGGTCTTTTTCATCTTCAAACTTGAACACAAAGACACCTAAATCATTGAGAATTATCTTGGGGATTTGGATTCCATTCCATCTTGTGGCAACAAAGTTGTTCATGACATTGTAGGAAATTCGTGCACCTATGACCATGTCAATGAGGCTAAGCTTCCATTGAGCTGTTATTTTTGTATGTCTTTCGTTGTGAATGGAATGACCCCATCGATAATCCCATCAACAAATAAAATTATTTTCCATTTGAAATCTTACGGTTGCCAGCTAAAGCCTTACTGTAGAAAGCTTTATAATTAGTGATGGATCCACCAGCTAGAGTAGTATTCAATTGCTTCGCTACAGCTTCTTCACTCAACCCAATGTTGTCGCACAAACTATTTTCCTTCCCTGAGGTACTGGTCTGCTGCTGCGCGGTCGGTTTTGCAACCGATTCACCAAACCATTGATGCGTTATCGTCTCCTAAACGCGTCGTCAAGGGTGGATCTAGGTAGAGAAGCGTATCGGACTTGACAAACTCTCCGAATCGAATACGAACCAAGCCAAACGACTTGGCTTCGGGGATGTTGAAGGGGCCTCAGCAGTGGCCGAGACAATTGATGCGTTAAGACGCACGCAAGGCTAGTAGGGCTCGTCGACGTGCTCGCAAGGAAGGGACGGTCGGCGATCACGGCGGCGAGAGAGGGCTCGGTCGAGTCGAAGCAAGGCAACGGAGCAAGGCTCAACGGCTGCACTTGGCGTGAAGCGCGTTCAATAGCTAGACTTATAAAGGTCTTTAGTGTAAGTATGAAAAAAAAAATCTTAATAAAACTATTTAGATTGAAGATATTTTTGTAAGATTTCATAATATGATACGTCTAAAGACTATATCTAATTATAATCTTATGTGATTTCTTATATTTATTATTTATTATTATAATAATAAATTATTTTAGCCCCACTAAACTAAAATCCTCATCCCTCCCTGTGTTCCAAAGAGGAATTTCATTATATAAGTGCATGCCAACAACACCCACAAATTAACACAGAACTGCCGGTTGCCACAAATTTTTGTAGCTTTTCTATACAAGAGGAGCGTTCCTTATCGGACCTTTTTTACTTGCTAGTACCTAGAGGGTGTATTGAGTGTTGTTCATAAGCACAAACATGGACAATAGAGAAGTGAAACAAGAAAGAGATGCTGATGACAACAAGTGGGTATTGGATTCTTCCGTTGATCGTAAGGGAAATGTTCCTCTACGAGCTTCCACCGGCACCTGGAAGCTTCACTCTTCATCATCGGTCAGTAATCCTTGCATACCTCGATCTCTTGGTTGTGTGATTTACAAACTTCAATCTTCATTGTTTCTTAATTTGCATCCTGCTTGTGTGAATTGCTATTGCTAATTACTCTTTGAAAGTCGTAGGCATATGTTCATCCAAGTAACCCTGTTTTGTCTTCTACTTGCAAGTTCAGTATAACATACAATATAAGCTGAATAAAGTGTACATTTACATTGAGAATTCTTATGTCAAATCAGACCCAGTAATCAATTCCCTTTTGTTTTTTTAATATAAATTGATAATCAGAGGAAAATATTCTTTCAAGAGAACTGTTCTTTTTGATATTCTAACATTATTGGAAAATTGATATATATATATATATATATCAATTTGAAAATCCACAGTGATTGTATGCATAATTTTCAAAATTCTCCATCCTCTATATTCCTAAATTTGATCACTCGCTAAATATTCTCCTCTCTTCTTTCCTTCATTACAGAAGAATTTCTTGATTATCACTTCTTGAAGCTCCTAGGTGATAGAAGAGATTGTGCAAGCACAATCAAAAAATTGCAATAAACACCTATAATCTATGATACCCGGAAACTTCAAAGTAGTGGCGTGTCCCCGTTTCGGAAACTCGGACACTCCTCGGAGACGTTTCCCAGGAGGGGGAAACGATCAACGTTTCCGTTGATCATAAAGAAGGGAAACTCCTCGATTCCAATAGCGTTCCTAGTCTTTAAATCTTATATTTAAACCTAAAATTATAAAACACTCATTTACGTACACTCTTTTTTCCCACTATCCTTCTCGGCTCTCTCCAAAATCCTTTAGCGCTCTAGGCAACCATTCTCGATCGTCATCATCGTATTCATTGGAGGACTTTTGGGTCGTTTTTAAGCTTTAACTAATACCTATGGGTTTTTCCAACAAAAAAAATAACTATGGCTTTTTTTAACTATCATTACTTTATTTTGAACTTGATTATGTTGTTGTTTGGAATTGTAGTTTCCTTATTTTGTTAGTTTGCAAGATGTTGTTGAATTGTACATTTCTCATGATGTTAATTTATCATACTCCTTTTATAAGTGATTAATAGCTTGATAATAGTCTATTTTATACATCCTCTAGTGATAAATTTATTTTACTCCTTCTTACCTTTAAAATAACATATAATTTGTGTTGCCATTTCCCAGCTATTTCATTCTTTATTGAATTTGAGATTTCCGATTCTCCGTATCGGAAACATCTCCGTTTTCGAAACCCGTTTGCGTTTCGGGTAACATAGCCTATAATCACCTATAATCAAAGTGGCGTTTCCATATATTCTCTTGTCTGTAGTAATATATTTATTAGTCCTATGTGAATCATGTGATACCACTTCAAGCAAGTGGGAATATCTTTTATGGTCAATCTGCACAATCAAAGTCTCAATATGCAGAGTACACCTGCATTATCATCTGCTTTAACTATTATACTGTCCATGCTATCACTTGAATTATTTTAATTTCTCAAAGTGTAGCTTATACAAATTAAGTGGGATCTGACTCCTGTATCCTGGAACGATTAGGTCCAATGTAGGGATACTTAGAAACATCAAGAATATTATTCCGCCTAGCAACTCTATTAGAATAACCACTAGCATATGTTTCCGTATCGTGCCTAAATTTGAATAAATATAGACTATATAGTTAATAGTGATCCAATTTATTATATAATGTTTTATTGATTGAAGTGAATACAATATTATAAGAATTAGGTTGTTTTGGATGCTACAAAATGTGAAAAGATCAAGCTACTTATGAATAAAGATAATACATGTTTTTTATAAACGTAAAAATTAGATTGACATCAAGATCTATTTGAAAGTCAACCTATAACATCGTTGCGGATGAGAATATTAAGTTCTGAGTTTGTCATGATATCTTATACTAGTAATTGAGTGAAAAGATAAAATGATACATGTTATGTAGTAATGATTAGGCTGCTAATTATAAAAATATCGTTTTTTAACATATAAGAAATTATTTCATATAAGGTAAAATTTTAGTGACATATAAATATTGATATTATTATTGTAACATGTTACTTAACATCTAAAATTGGATCTTTGAAAATATAATATACATAAGGTAAATATAACTTAGATGAATAATGTGAAAAAATAAATTAAAAAATCAATGTATATACAATAAATGTGAAGGGTGAAATTAGTCTTTATTTGTACTAGAAATCAAAGCCCGTGCTTTGTACGGGCCTTTTGTGTATATAGTGTCGCGGACTCGCGGTATTTGTGAGTTTGTAATATATAGATTGTTACTGCATGTTTTATCTTAGACGATATTTGTTTGATATGTATTTAAATGTAATATCTAAGTATTTTAGGTAAAATGATATGATTGTACGAAGTACAATTTTATTTATTTATTCTGGGCAGAAGTTCATTTTAATTCTTGAATTAGGTGGTAATTGTTTTTTGTAGGGATTCGAATTTTTCTTTGAAAATTTGGAGAATATTTTAGAAATGCCTATCTAATTATATGTTATGCTTGAACTGGAATATTTATAAGAAATTTGCTACAACTCTCATTTATTACATGCTCCACTACCCTCCACATTTCTAATTTTTTGACTTTATCTTATAAATTATTGCCTTTTACTAAATTTTTTTTATGCTTTAGTTATTAATATTCATTAATATATTATTTTATTTTTTGTCTGGAATATATATCGTTTTATTAGTCACATGGACTTTACATATTCCTAGACATTAATATCATTTTTATTAAATATATATTAGTCATTACTTCTTATTCTTATTAAATACGGAGTAATAGAAATAATTGATGACTCTGCATATTCTTAAACCTTATTACATTTGATATAAAAGTACATTAGTTATTTTATCGGTACATGCTTACTCTTTTTAGCGAAAGTATAATTCATAACTTCTTCCTTGTATATTTCATATGTGAGAGTGAGTACATGTCTATTATTTTGGCTTCCATCCTTGATTAATTCCTCTAGACCAAGACAAATGAGGCTAAATTTAGTATATATACACGATGAGTGTAAATGTCAATGTGTTATACGACGTACCTCTTCATCGTGTTGGTGAGTCTGATACGATGATATTGATATAGTTGTTGTTAGTGGAATTTGGAATTGTGAGTGAAATTGGGAGAATGTATATATATTGGTGAATGGTTTAGGGTTCATACTATAGAAAATAAAAGGCATTTATTTATAAAATAATAAATATATAAGCTATTTTTAAAGCTTGGATTAATTATTTAGCTATTTCAGAGTTTTTTGTCGGAAGCTATTTCAGGGTCTTTATATAAGGTGGGTAAATTTGTTATTGAATGCAATAATATGATTTGTAACTTCCGTTTCATTAATTGTTGAAATGACAAACAAGAAAAATCATATTAATGATGTAATTGTCCTAAGTTAATGGCCGATACTATACTACGTGTAATTTGGATTTTGGAGTTAGCCGTTTAGAAGCTTAAAAGTTCGATAATTAATGTAATGATTTGTAACCTCCATTTCATTAATCATTGAAATGACAAATTAAGAAAAAAAATATTAATGATGTAATTGTCCTAAGTTAAAGGTAGATGCTATCTACGTGTAATTTGGATAAAGAAATACGTGGCAAAATATTTCTGAGAGAGATTCCTTAAGCTTTATTTAGGGGAGATTACATGGATTCAGAGCTGCTGTCAACTTGTCAATTACATAAAACGAAAGGTAAGAGATTCATAGAAGAACCATTAACAGACATATCATACAGAAGGGTTAACACATTTAACACAAACTTCCTCTTTGTCCATGCAAAATTACAGAAAAGAGACAGTTTAAAGTACGTAACAAACTTCAATGACAGTCAATAATTTCTCCTAATGTTGTGGAACCCATACCCTCCAATACTTCAGTAGCCCTAACTTCATTGTTATCAACACCTTCCCTCTTATAATCCCACCAACCAGCTCTATTTTGATCTGTTAACATTAATAAGAGAAGGTGAGCATTCAACCAAGTGTGCAACCATCATTTAACTACATATGAAAGAAACAAATGCATCAGCAAATAACACGTCTCTACATAAACACGTTATCAAAAACAATAAAAAGAAAGTAGCAAGGGATAGAAGGAACAAAAACATTCAAGTAGATTCTGTTTCATGTGAGAATGGGAAGAGAAAAAACTCCAGAACAGTGACATAAAAAAACAACATTTTCGTCTACAAACAGCTAAAGCTCCATAATCCGAACAAAACCGGGAAAGAAGATTAAATGCCCGTAAATGCCTTCTTGCCACCAGCAGCTGACCCGACAGGGATAACCTTCAACACATTGAATCTCACGGTCTTGGACAGGGGCCTGCCAGAAAGTTTGATACATGGGAAACAAAATACTCAGCAATATGAAACTGTATGAAACTTACGAAAGGAAACCTTGGGCTGCTTTAGAAATGCCTTCTCAGTCTGCAATCAAATCGAAACCACAGCGACTATTTAATCAGAAAATTGTCCCAGCAACTAAGCAGATTCACTTTCTTATAACAGAAAATATGTGGCCATTCAATAGAAAAACTGTTTAGCAGGAAGTAGAAACCGAAAAATGAAGTGTGTAAGGAATTATATTCAGAAGGGAGATAATTAACACACAATTTATAGCAGACGAATTAGTCAATGACCATAATACCTCGACTACAAATATTAACAAATAAATCAGAGGAATATACCATTTCCAACTATCAACCTTACAAGGCTAGTAGAAGAACAACCATGACCCCAACAGATATTAGTAGTTATTTATATTCTTTTGACAAGTTCTAATATAAAAAATGAAGACAGTATCTACTAATTACCAATTACAAATCATATTCCTCACCTCCACTTGTAAAAGATGAAGACAATCAGATCATGTCTATTAAATTACCAAATTATAAATGTAAGCTCTCTCTTTCTTTGTTCATAGATGATGAGATCCTAGGAGAAAAAATTTTAAATTAAAAGGAATAGTTAAGAAAACGAACTTGGTTATCTTGGCTCAATCAAACCCTTTCCACCAATAAATAATCAGTAGATTAGGCAGGTTCAAAGAATAAATGCACATAAATGCTTTTATCATTTAAGTAATAATATCACATCTAAAAAATGCTTCATGAAGTCATGACATCACAGTGGACAAACCTGAAACCTGCATCACTGGAACCAAATCCTGATGGAACAATCTTCTGTTCCTAAATAAAATCAACACCCACTCCTTGATCAAGTATGCCACCACCTTTACTTGTATTACGTATCTCAATAGCCAAACCATCACACAGATCCTTTAAAGCTTCAATTTTATTCTCCTCCGACACCGTTGGCCCCATCAACAACCAAACTTTCATCAACCTTGTCAGTTGTAGCACCTTTAGGGATCACGTCTACCAGGCATTTGAAACAGTCATACAGTTTCATATCAGTGTATCCATCCAAATTAACTCGTTGACAAGACTATAGTTGTTTAGAAGAATCAATACAGAATACATACCTATAGAGTATGACAAATGCTGAAAGTAGTCATGTTCACCTTGCTTTTCTGCCCTTGTTTCTTGCATGAACCAACCAATGCAATTGAGGGGAGGTTAAAAATGCCCATATCATGGAAAATGTCCCAGCAACTGAGCAGATTCCCTTCAACAAATTACAAAAAGCAAGCAGAATGAGGTTTCATACAAGGCAAATAATTTGCACAAACTAAATTCTATGGGTATTGAGGCAAAATAAATACTTGTTTGCAGCTTCAAGGAGAGCTTCCCCACTTGGACTTGCTTCTCTAGCCAATAATACCTCAGCCGGTTGGCCACCATCAAAAGAAATATTTTCTTTCTTCGTAAACTCTTCATCAACTGTTTAAAGTTTGAATCAAACAGGTCCAAAAGATGAAATTCCTACTTATGGATCTCACAACAAAATGAGTACATAGATATTGAGAAATCTGGTACTCACATCCTACAGTACCAAGTCTATGATATAGCCTCAAAGTATCAAAAAGCATCTTCTCTTTCCCTTCCCTTCGCTCTTTCTCTTCCAATCTGATTTCATTTCCTGCGATTTCTAGGGTTTCCCCTACGGTTAATAATCTCAATTTCAGGCAATCGGATCGAGAATGATGAAGTTTTCTTAAGCCTTCCATGCGCCTCCAACCTGCCGCTGCCGCTTGGGGCGTCGCCGCCGGCACCACAGCCATCTAGATCATTTAGGTACTCTTTTGCCCCTCCTCTTACTCTCTCGGATTTGAATCACCATCCACGTAGCAGCATCAACAAAGACTACACACTTTTCTTCACAAATTTATAAATTTGAAAGTAGAAGAAAAAACGAACCCTGAAGAGCACGGGAAGCATGGAATTGTTTGTAGCCTTCGATTAAGGTAATCGGAGAATGAGACGCGCTTCGTTGGATCCCCGAATTCGCTCCCTCCTTGGCATCTCCAGAGCTAACACATCACAAAACTATGCACAGTCAAAACAAAAACCCTAGAAATTTCGCATGAGGAGTGGAAAAGATTGCAAATACCTGGTTTGATTTGGAGGATGAGAGCGAAAGAGGAGAATGGAAGATATAGAGCAAGTATCTTGAAACTACAGCAGGAAGCTCAGGATTATTATAGATAGAGAGAATCATATAGTAAGAAAACATAAAATATTGCATTTGTTTCCTGGTACATTAAAAAACAATCACAAAAGCACAGATACGCTTACCAAAGGAGGAGGAGGCATTTTATCCTTAATTAAAGTTGTAAAAGTGTGATTACAACATCCTCCAAATCAAAACTCCATCTTCATTCATCAGATCCTGCACAGAAGCCACACTTATAAAATACAGCACTCCACTAAACCTCATGATTCAGAATAATAGAGAATCATGAAGATATCTTGTATTCAGGTACATAAACTCCTAAAATAGAATCCTTAAAATTTCTGATTCAATAGCAGAATAGAATCATGAAACAGACCTTGATTATCAATTCGCTCAGTTTCTCAAAACCCCAATCTTGATTTAAAAGAACTAACAGATTTGGCAAATCTTATCACCCAGAAAGAAAAACCCATAATCCCTAAAATGCAAGACAACATAGAGAAGCTCTTTGGGGGAAAAAGGGGTGAATCTGGGTGAGATGTTGAAGTTAATTGCGAATGAAATTGGAGCGGAGAAAAGGGCACTCAAAGGTGGAACCTAACAAGGGGAAAATGGGTGAATCTCCTCAAATCGTCGCACTTTTCAACGCCGCCAACGGTGACATTGCGAAACTTGAATCGGACCCCGCAGATGAAAGACGAGACGATCTCCATCCAGATCGATTCCCGATTGCGCAAAAATTCGTTCCACCTCTCCTCGATCCCTATACAGTTGCTCGAGCAGTCCGCGCAGACTTCTAGGGATGAGAACGGATTCGACGAGAGGGACGGTGCCCCCGAGATGAAGAGGATTCCGAGGAGAACGGTTGACGCCGATGACGATGAGGAGGGTGCGGAAGAGGGCAGGAGTGGAGATTTGGACCACCAACAGTGTTTAAAGGTGAAGCAATAACATTAATGCTGGTGTAGGTGAAAGAGTCAGCCTCTTCATCGTCTCCGCATAAATATAGTAATTCTCATAACTGCAGGTTTTTTCTCAGCCTCTTCGTCGTCTCTTCCTGAATTGGAGTTGTATTATCCCACCCTTTAATGGGCCGTTTCAACATCTGGGCCTTGTAAGAATACACATAAGGCCTACAGGCCCGTTTTCAGCAGATAGGTAATGTTGTTTGCCATTAAAAATTAGCTTTCAATGCACCAGAAAGCTAACTTTAAATATATATTGATGATTGATTGTATTAGATAAATTAATCCGACTTTAGTATCGTATATAGACAAATTTAGTGAAAAAATAAAATGTAATAGAAAGACTAACTCTAAGATGAATCTAATATATAAAATTCCACAATTATTATTGGGATGAAAAGTAAAATATACAATTCTACAACTTGAAATCAAAACAAAAAATTAAATTATTACTTATGAAATTTCATATAAGTTAATTAAGTTGAATATGTTTAATTATTAAATATAAAAATAATATCTAATAAAAGAATGTATCTTTCTAAGATATAAATTTTTATAATTTTTTATTATATATATCATATAAAATATATATTATGCTTTATAGTTTCCATTATATCTAATTTGACATCTTGTAATGAATCATGGAGAAGATAAAATATATATAGTTCATGTACATTATATAGGTAAAAAATTCGGAAAGTCTAATGAAAGAGTAAGTAAATATAAGAAATGTGAAGGGTGAAAGAGTAATTGGCAAAATAAGTTTGCTTACGTGGAATAGCTAATTGGATGACACGAAAGAAAGAAAAGTATGACTTTAGTACATGTATATAGAATTGTTTTTTGAACACACTAACTTTTTCATATTGAACAATAATTCTTTTTAGGGAATAGTTTAGAAATAATTTCCAAACTTAACTTCTTAGCACCTAGATAGAATATAGATAGACCAACATGACTCCTTAAGCGTTTTATTCAGAGGTCTCAAGTTCAAGTCTTTCTAGTGACGTGTATGGAACTATTAGTGTTGGGAGGGTCCGTCCCATCGAAAGGTGGTCAACCAGATTCCGGTCCGAACGTAGAGTGACAATGATCATTCGAACAGGCGAAAGATCTAAAAAAAAGATAGAATATAGATAGGGGATTTGTTTGCTTGCTTGTGCAAGAAATTATATATGATCATATCTGTGATAAGAGTAGAGATTTTGTTTTTGACAAAAAAAAAAAAGAGTAGAGATTTTGCTGACTTATACAGTGCACTTTATACAGCATTTGAGTTTAGTGAGAGGCTTTGTTATTATGGCATTGCAACAAGCCTGATCATATACCTGACAAAGGTGATCCATCAAGACATCAAGACGGCAGCCAAGAGCGTCAACTGTTGGGCTGGTGTCACCACAATGATGCCATTACTCGGAGGCTTCCTAGCTGACGCTTACATCGGACGATTCTCCACAGTTTTATACTCCTCCATCTTCTACCTTATGGTATCATGTCTTGCTTACAAATTAATTAAACTGTTACATTTTTCTCAGGATACTTGATCAAAACAGTTGCATATTAAAACAGGGTTTAGTGCTGCTAACGCTGTCAAGAGTTGTCCCAGCCTTGGCGCCTTGCAAAGTCGATCCATGCCGAGATGAAACAAGGGTCCATGAGACAGTTTCTTCCTTGCGATCTACTTGATCTCTGTTGGAACAGGAGGGCACAAGCCTGCGCTGGAGAGCTTCGGTGCGGATCAGTTTGACGACGACCACGATGAAGAGAGGCGGAAGAAGATGTCCTTCTTCAACTGGTGGAGCTCTGGTCTTTGCGCGGGCCTTCTTGTTGGTGTCACCGTCGTTGTTTACACTCAGGACTACGTTAGTTGGGGCGCTGCAGATGCTATTCTGACACTTGTTATGGTCTTTAGCCTGGTCATTTTTCTTCTCGGGAGACCCTTCTACAGGTACCGGAAGCCGAGTGGCAGCCCCTTCACACCTATGCTTCATGTCCTGGTAGCTGCCTTCAGCAAAAGAGGCCTTCCTTGCCCTTCAAACACGGCTGAACTATACGAGGCTCCTAAGTCAAGCAAGATGCGCGGAAGGCTTCTTTGTCACACCCAAAAACTCAAGTAAGTTGGTCTAGCAAGTCCATTAATTTGAAGGGAAATTCCGCTCATGAGTTTAGGGTTATTTGTGTTGGTGTTCATGATTTTTTTTTTTCGGTTGATGCACCTAAAGTGTTGTGTTTGTTTAGTTCATAACCAAGTTTTTCCGTCGTTGTATTCTTTCGGTTCGAATTGATTAAATCTAAGTCCACTATTGTATTCCTTGTCCTCAATTAATAGGATTTGATTCCTAAAACACTCAAATCCATACTCGAACTATCTCGATTTGAATTCCTAAGGTCGTAAATGGGTTATTGTTTCAGAATTCAAATCGAGATAGTTCGGATATAGATTTGGGTGTTTTAGGAGTCAAATCCACTAATTTGAGGGTAAGGAATACAATGGTAGGCTTGGATTCGATCAATTCAAAACGGAAGAGTATGAACATGGAAAAACTTGGTTATGTAGAAAACAAACACAAAACCTTAAGTGCAACAACCGGAAAATAATAATAATAATAATAATGGAACACCAACAGAAATAACCTATAACCTCAGAGATACCATACGTACCAACAAGAATTTCTCTTATTTGAATGTCGGAGTAAGTATATAAAACTTGTTATTTGGATAAAACCATGACTGTGTAGTGCATTTTCAGGTTCTTGGACAAGGCGGCTATTATCACAGACGGGGAAACCCCTTGTGAAAAGCAGAGCTCATGGAGGCTGGCAACAGTAACCATGGTGGAAGAGACGAAGCTAATCATGAACATGGTTCCATATGGCTATCATCTCTCCCCTTTGGAATCTGTGTGGCACAGGGCACAACCTTTTTCATCAAACAAGGCACGATGTTGGACCGTCGGATCACCCACAACTTCAGCCTGCCGCCATCTTCAATGTATGGCCTCGCTGCAGTGGGAGTGATTGTGTGCGTCACAGTGTACGTGTATGTCCTTGTCCCGGTCCTAAAAAGGGCGACAGGGAACGAGAGAGGGATAAGTATACTCCAAAGGATAGGCGTAGGCATGAGCTTCTCCGTTGCCACAATGGTGGCTGCTGCTCTGGTGGAGAGGAAGAGGCTGACTCTTGTCGAGAGCGGGACGTCCCGCTCAATGAGCATCGTTTGGCTAGTGCCGCAGTTTCTGCTCATTGGTGTGGGAGATGGGTTCGCCCTGGTGGGCTTGCAGGAGTACTTTTACGAGCAGGTCCCTGACTCGATGAGGAGCCTTGGTATCGCGTTTTACCTTAGCGTGCTTGGTGCTGCAAGCTTCCTGAGTAGTTTGTTGATTACTGTGATTGATCACGTGACTAGGAAGAGTGGGAAGAGTTGGTTTGGTAAGGACTTGAATAGCAGTAGAGTGGACAAGTTTTACTGGCTGCTGGCTTCCCTGACGACGACCAACCTATGCGTCTACGTCTTCTTGGCGAGAAGATACTCTTACAAGAGTGTGCAGAGACGAGAAGCCGTGAATGTGCCTGATTGTTGCAAGCGCGATCAAGGTGTCGAAACTATGGCTTAGTTCTGATATGTGTGTGCTTGATTCGAAGAGATTATGACCACTAGGAATTGCCATGGTGCACTAATGAGCCTAAACAAAGACATGAAAAATAAGAGGTTGATCAAGTTTTTTAGGTATTCACTTGTATAAGATTGTTTTTCTGTGTTATGATTGTATAAGATCCTTTTATATGCATATTTCCAAGCTTACCCTTTATGTTGCGAAATTACAGTTTTCTATTGCTCGACAAAAAAAAAAAAGATTTGGTTCAAACGTCGATATCATTCTACAAATTAAAAGCAAGCTCTTATTGTTGGATCTCCCTCTCCTTGTCATTCAACAGGAGCAAAGCAAATTGGAGACTGCATTATCCACAATTGAACTTTGCACAATTTTCCGCCCTACAAAATTTTCCTAATACTCCAACAAACAAGATTTTAGGAATCATCCGAAAAATTAATAGAGGACAGAAAGACTCAAACAACGACTGATCGAGAAATATCAAAATTAGATCCCAAACAGTAAATTATTAACGGTTTCATTCTATTGGTCACGTAATAACAACGTTTATAGTTAAACCACCAATTAAACCAAACATGCCACATTAGGCACACCCTGATTAACCGCGAACATCATATAATACCCCGGCGGCGCCACCATCCCATTGGGTGGCACCACGCAGCTGACCCCCCTCCACTGTCTGATACTGCGAGGATGGCAACCGTTGTCCCTGCGAGAACTAGTGGGTTGTGAAAAGCGCGCTTCCCAAATTACCCTCCACGGGGCCCACAATTGGCAACTCAACCGCTACCATCACATCAAATCTCTCCCCCTAGCGCATCGTTTTGGGCAGTCCATTATGACGGGCTGGAGATTGGCCCGGTCTAGAGACAAATACTCCGGCGAAAAGGTTTCGACTCGAAGCTCAGTCGGAATTTCAGGCATGAAGTTGTTAGGAACTATGTACGTCTTGGGAACTACGGTAGGGAACTGCTGCAGAACACGGCTTTCCAAGAGATCAATCAATGACGGCTATATTCGGATAAGATTTGAATCGTGATGAACACTTTCCGAAATTAATATTTTGCTCCTTATAAGCCTCAAGGGATACGCAAAATCTGAAGTGAGATAAGACAAATCTACTAATTCCTTTCAAGTCTTTTAAAGAGAACTAAACTTATAGAAATTGTGTTTTTTTTTTGGATTTCAACTTTCAGCAAGTTCTGTAAAATGACAGATTACTTGTGTATATCCAACACCAAATTCCGAAATCTTTTATATAGGCATTAGAGAGAACTTTCAGAATTAGTTACGAAAGTTATGGGAAGTTACAGCGGCAGTTGAAAACAGTTACCAATTGTTTTCAGCGGTTATCAACCATTCCCAACTAACCCACAACAGTTACCAATAGTTACTATCAGCTACAAAGTAGTTATGACAGTTATAGCGGTTACATAGTTGGTTTTACCAACAGTGACAAGCACATTAAACACGTGCTAAGAAAATCAACCAGCCATATACATGCTTCTAGTCCCTTAAAAGGGAAATGACGCCCAGTTCCCTTCACAAGAAATGAACTAATGTCTAGTTCCCTTTCCTTATACTGTTTCAAAGGAACTTGAGCTTTTACAAAGTTGTTTCAAGGGAACTTGACCCTTACATGTAACATATACATTGTTTCCCTATGAAACTCAAGTCGTTTACACAAGTGTGTACTCCACACACCCGAGCTCGCGTTATAACGAAATGAGTTCCCTTAGTGTTGCATGAATCCCGATCACATTAAATGGAAATGATTTCACTAAGATCACCAACAATCCTCCCCCATTTTAGTGTAATCTTTGATTCACAAAATAAGCAAGTCTTTAACCCCAAACTCTATGCATAAACGAAAATGTCGAGACGATTGAATTTCCGCTTAGTGTAATTACACATTTTAAACACGAATCATGGTGTCGTAACGATTGAACCAATCAACCTCGTTGGGTGCATGAAGATAACACACATGAGTTACTTTATAATTCTATAGTGTAACTTGACTCTTTTCATGGCCCTAAGTCCTTTATTCATAAGCGTATGTGAAGTCAATCCGAAACTTCATGAAGCGGCCTAACTCCACGCTCACATAGGTAGATCCTTTAGGGAAAACAAGTCCTCAATCGTGCACCTACAATCTGCACTTTTTCAAAGAAACTATTAAAAATACTTTTCAACCTCTTAAACTTGTAAGAACTGAGCATATACCTGGGGACATGATAACATGTTTTTATCGTTCTAAAAACTGCTATGCAAAATATCCAAACAAACCCTAAATCGTAGTCCTAGGTAAGTAAAGGTCGAATCCACAGGGAGGCGAATTCTATCTTAATATGCAAATTATGTGTCAAAGCAAAGTAACCAAAGGGGGATTTTGTGAGTTTTAGTAACCTAAGCATGCAAAAGTAAACAAGGTAAAATATGATGAAATCAGTGATGGGGAAAAGTACTTAGTCAAACAACATCCACTATTCGTATGACAAGTTGATCATAGAAACTCATTCAAAATCTCATGCAATGGAAATTCCAATTCCTTTTCAGATATAACTAATAGCACAACCAGATACTATTAGCACTAACTAATTAAATAACCCTGAAACTATCAAGATTCAGTTTAACAGCAGCTTTACGGATAGGAATATAGTTGGATACAATTCTAGCATAAAACAACCAGCTTTTATTCTAGAATGTAAATCAAATCTCTCATGCATAAGACTAGCACAACCAGATACTAGTACGATACAATTGCTACTCTGAAATAGATATGCTCAACCAGTAACAATCTAGATCTAGCAATAGACCAATAACAACAAACCCTAGTTGATCAGACTAAAGAATATCAATATCAATCATAAGCAATCAAGCGAGAGAGAAGATAAATTCCATGCAATAGATTAAGAGTAAGAGTCTCACAACTAAATCACAACGGAAGCTTCAGCGTCTGACTAAGCAAGAGAGGCTTAGTTCTTCATAGCAAATACGTTGAATAGAAAAGTGAAATTAGGGTTCCGAGATGATAGAAACAAGTCTTTCTCTACCCTTAAATACTAAAGGAAATAATTCTGAAATTAACCTAAAACGAAATAATAAAACGTAATAAAATAATCCAAAAAATAAAACATAAGGAAAATTCGGCTCGGCAGTCTTCTGACACGGGCGGCGGCCGCTGCATCCTTCACGACGGGCGCCGTAATTGCGGCGGTCGCCGTGGACAAGTCATAGCTTCGGTCGCTGGAATGGAATTGGCGGCGGTCGCCGTAATTCTGCGGCGGTCGCCGCGATTGCTTCTCCAGCTTCTTCTCTTCAGCTCCCAAAACCTCCAAAATTGTGTCTTCCGCACCTCCTTGCCAAGTCTCCAAATCATCTCCAAAGCATCCTAAAACACCCCTAAAACAACGCTAAAACTCCGTCAATACGCACAACATAATCGTGTGTATCAAACTCCCCCACACTTGAATCTCTACTCGTCTCGAGTGGATAGAGAACTATCACCATCACCAATGAAGTACCTAGATCATCAACGTGTAGAGAGGCTCCCAACTAAGAGTAAAAGCATCTACATCAAAGCCCAACATCCCCTAACCAATCACAGAAGAAAAACAACTCATCCACAGCACACATCAGCATCCTCAACAACAACAACAATGACCACCATGACTACAGCTTATTCCTCCATGTGAAAACCTACCCGACAACACTCCTATACTTCACCACTTATGTCGCATGCGCCAGTAAATTGATAGTCCTAGAACACTCAAATTTTTTTTTTAATTTTTTTTTTGAAGATAAGATAACTAGCAATAGTAAATACATAATAACTCCCCCACACTTAGAGTACACATTGTCCGCAATGAAGTAAGACATAAAAAAAATAGGGGAAGTTAAGAATGTACCACTACTGCGGAGGTGGTGGATAGCCGGGATACTGGGAACCCATGAAGAGGTTTCACTGTCTCATTTGTTCCTCCATGGCATGAATGTCATCCGTCTGCCGCTGGCTCCTACTAGATTGTGTTGCGTGGTAGTCACGCTCCTCCTGACGATAGTCCACGAATTCCTGATGGTAACCACGCGCTTCCTCGCGAAACTCAACAAACTGCTGATGATGGCCTCTCGCCTCCTGGCGGTAATCAACGAACTCCTGACGATGGGCAGCGAAGTCCGACTACATGGACTGTTGGCGGGTGTCCACCCTCTGAAGCAACTCCCATGTCAGCCTCTGGTAATCGGGATGTCTCTCAGCAATAGGCTGTACCTCAGGCATAACGGTATCCTCATCATCATCATCCTCGGGCTGTGCCACAGGAGCATCAGAAGTACCAGCAGCAGAAGCGCCTGTAGCTGAACCACCACCAGCTCCCACACGGTATCGGCTCACATCAAAATCCCTGTAGCGCGGTCCATAGGGCATCTCAAAAGGAAAGAGAATGGGGATCCTATAGCAGCCCCTTGATCCATATAACCAGAACAGCCGGGGTCCGGTCCCAGACACAACACTCGAGGTCCGGAGCTGCTTCCAGTCATATGTGTAGCCAGGAGTGAGCTGCTGGGAGGGGTCAGGCAAATCAAGGCCCAGGTGCAAACCCAGCAGAGAAACCATCCCCCCAATCACTATCTTGTGTTTCTTGTCCTCCTGAAATTTCCTGCAGCTAGCAATAAAATGGGAGCGCCAAACCCACACCAATGGGCACTCAGGGGCCAAGGTTCCCTCCCGGCGATCGCTGCTGTGCAGAATCCACAGGCCAATTTGATAACAGGTTTTTATCGTTCTAAAAACTGCTATGCAAAATATCCAAACAAACCCTAAACCGTAGTCCTAGGTAAGTAAAGGTCGAATCCACAGGGAGGCTGATGTGACCATGGGTCACCCCTCAAGGACATGCCAAAGTCGGTTCAATGAAGAGGAAGAAGCAATCGAGATGCATGGATGTGACCATGGGTCACCTCAGTAAAAGTGCCGTATCTTCTTATTCCCAACTCCGATCACTCTCAAATTTTGAGTAGTGAAACTAGACTTCAGGATCTATCTCTGGGCGTTGGAATCACTCCATTCCGATCACGGACGAGAGAGAACGAGCCTTCTGAAGTTAGGCCAGAAACTGTCTCCGAGGAAGATGGTTGATTTGTGTTTTATTATTTTGTTATTTCTATTTTTACGTTAATTAATTAGTGGGTAGATCGTGGGTTTAGCCAGTTAGTGGCTTAACTAGTTAGTGGCCTATGTTAGTGGGTAGTTAATTAATTATGTAATTTCCTTAATGCATTATGGCACCTATATAAGGGTGACCGAGCCTTGTAATTCCTTAAGCTTGAATTGGAGATTAAAAAAAACGTGGGTGTTTTGTTCATTTGAGCTTCATTGGACGATGGCTTCAAGGTGTGTGATATCCTGGAGTGTCTTAGTCTTGTTTCGGTGTGTCGTATCCGAAACCCCTTTGGTGTGTCATATCCGAAGGCGGTTGGGTATTCTTGGTGTGTCATATCCATGAGTGTTCAACCTCGTCTCATGGTTCTTGGTGAGTTGCATCCGAGGGTCGTGAGATACCTATCCCAAACTCTTCATGAACCTCGTTCATGAGAGTTATATCCATTTCCCGTTTTGAGTCAAATCTCCATCAAGCTATTGTTTAGAGTCACAATGAAACACAAGAAATGTCCTATTTTGAAAGTTTCGCCAAGAAGTTGACAAATCAATGTCTTGGTGCCATTCGTCTTGTACTGTACGGATCTTGGCATGTGCTTACACACAACATTTGGTATCAGAGCCATCTCAAGGCGAGGGGATGTTCGTGTGCTCGGAGAGCGCGAGGAAGGCTTAACAGCCACGCCCGCACCAATGGCAAAGGAAAACCGCACCGCGGCATCTCAGGCAGCAACCGCGACCTCTCAGTAAAATCGTCATAACTTTCGTTTCCGTGATCCAATTGCTCTCCAATTTCGAGGACAGAAACTAGACTTCATTGTCTACTACTGTCGCCGGAATCATCCAATTTGGAGTTCGGAGCAAGGAGAACGACCCTGTTGAAGTCAGGACGATTTTCTGGGAAGTTGTTGTCGGCCCTGTTGTGCTCAGTCCTCGATTTTCTGGCAAGCAAAGACAACGAAGATTCGAGGACGAATCTTTCTTAAAGGATGGGAGGATGATGTGACCATGGGTCACCCCTCAAGGACATGCCAAAGTCGGTTCAATGAAGAGGAAGAAGCAATCGAGCTGCATGGATGTGAACATGGGTCACCTCAGTAAAAGTACCGTATCTTCTTATTCCCAACTCCGATCACTCTCAAATTTTGAGTAGTGAAACTAGACTTCAGGATCTATCTCTGGGCGTTGGAATCACTCCATTCCGATCACGGACGAGAGAGAACGAGCCTTCTGAAATTAGGCCAGAAACTGTCTCCGGTGAAGATGGTTGATTTGTGTTTTATTATTTTTTTATTTCTATTTTTACGTTAATTAATTAGTGGGTAGATCGTGGGTTTAGCCAGTTAGTGGCTTAACTAGTTAGTGGCCTATGTTAGTGGGTAGTTAATTAATTATGTAATTTCCTTAATGCATTATGGCACCTATATAAGGGTGACCGAGCCTTGTAATTCCTTAAGCTTGAATTGGAGATTAAAAAAACATGGGTGTTTTGTTCATTTGAGCTTCATTGGACGATGGCTTCAAGGTGTGTGATATCCTGGAGTGTCTTAGTCTTGTTTCGGTGTGTCGTATCCGAAACCCCTTTGGTGTGTCATATCCGAAGGCGGTTGGGTATTCTTGGTGTGTCATATCCATGAGTGTTCAACCTCGTCTCATGGTTCTTGGTGAGTTGCATCCGAGGGTCGTGAGATACCTATCCCAAACTCTTCATGAACCTCGTTCATGAGAGTTATATCCATTTCCCGTTTTGAGTCAAATCTCCATCAAGCTATTGTTTAGAGTCACAATGAAACACAAGAAATGTCCTATTTTGAGAGTTTCGCCAAGAAGTTGCCAAATCAATGTCTTGGTGCCCTTCGTCTTGTACTGTACGGATCTTGGCATGTGCTTACGCACAACATTTGGTATCAGAGCCATCTCAAGGCGAGGGGATGTTCGTGTGCTCGGAGAGCGCGAGGAAGGCTTAACAGCCACGCCCGCACCAATGGCAAAGGAAAACCGCACCGCGGCATCTCAGGCAGCAACCGCGACCTCTCAGTAAAATCGTCATAACTTTCGTTTTCATGATCCAATTGCTCTCCAATTTCGAGGACAGAAACTAGACTTCATTATCTAACTAATGTCGCCAGAATCATCCAATTTGGAGTTCGGAGCAAGGCGAACGACCCTGTTGAAGTCAGGACGATTTTCTGGGAAGTTGTTGTCGGCCCTGTTGTGCTCAGTCCTCGATTTTCTGGCAAGCAAAGACAACGAAGATTCGAGGACGAATCTTTCTTAAAGGATGGGAGGATGATGTGACCATGGGTCACCCCTCAAGGACATGCCAAAGTCGGTTCAATGAAGAGGAAGAAGCAATCGAGCTGCATGGATGTGACCATGGGTCACCTTAGTAAAAGTGCCGTATCTTCTTATTCCCAACTCCGATCACTCTCAAATTTTGAGTAGTGAAACTAGACTTCAGGATCTATCTCTGGGCGTTGGAATCACTCCATTCCGATCACGGACGAGAGAGAACGAGCCTTCTGAAATTAGGCCAGAAACTGTCTCCGGTGAAGATGGTTGATTTGTGTTTTATTATTTGTTATTTCTATTTTTACGTTAATTAATTAGTGGATAGATCGTGGGTTTAGCCAGTTAGTGGCTTAACTAGTTAGTGGCCTATGTTAGTGGGTAGTTAATTAATTATGTAATTTCCTTAATGCATTATGGCACCTATATAAGGGTGACCGAGCCTTGTAATTCCTTAAGCTTGAATTGGAGATTAAAAAAACGTGGGTGTTTTGTTCATTTGAGCTTCATTGGACGATGGCTTCAAGGTGTGTGATATCCTGGAGTGTCTTAGTCTTGTTTCGGTGTGTCGTATCCGAAACCCCTTTGGTGTGTCATATCCGAAGGCGGTTGGGTATTCTTGGTGTGTCATATCCATGAGTGTTCAACCTCGTCTCATGGTTCTTGGTGAGTTGCATCCGAGGGTCGTGAGATACCTATCCCAAACTCTTCATGAACCTCGTTCATGAGAGTTATATCCATTTCCCGTTTTGAGTCAAATCTCCATCAAGCTATTGTTTAGAGTCACAATGAAACACAAGAAATGTCCTATTTTGAGAGTTTCGCCAAGAAGTTGCCAAATCAATGTCTTGGTGCCCTTCGTCTTGTACTGTACGGATCTTGGCATGTGCTTACGCACAACATTTGGTATCAGAGCCATCTCAAGGCGAGGGGATGTTCGTGTGCTCGGAGAGCGCGAGGAAGGCTTAACAGCCACGCCCGCACCAATGGCAAAGGAAAACCGCACCGCGGCATCTCAGGCAGCAACCGCGACCTCTCAGTAAAATCGTCATAACTTTCGTTTCCGTGATCCAATTGCTCTCCAATTTCGAGGACAGAAACTAGACTTCATTATCTAACTACTGTCACCGGAATCATCCAATTTGGAGTTCGGATCAAGGAGAACGACCCTGTTGAAGTCAGGACGATTTTCTGGGAAGTTGTTGTCGGCCTTGTTGTGCTCAGTCCTCGATTTTCTGGCAAGCAAAGACAACGAAGATTCGAGGACGAATCTTTCTTAAAGGATGGGAGGATGATGTGACCATGGGTCACCCCTCAAGGACATGCCAAAGTCGGTTCAATGAAGAGGAAGAAGCAATCGAGCTGCATGGATGTGATCATGGGTCACCTCAGTAAAAGTGTCGTATCTTCTTATTCCCAACTCCGATCACTCTCAAATTTTGAGTAGTGAAACTAGACTTCAGGATCTATCTCTGGGAGTTGGAATCACTCCATTCCGATCACGGACGAGAGAGAACGAGCCTTCTGAAATTAGGCCAGAAACTGTCTCCGGTGAAGATGGTTGATTTGTGTTTTATTATTTTGTTATTTCTATTTTATGTTAATTAATTAGTGGGTAGATCGTGGGTTTAGCCAGTTAGTGGCTTAACTAGTTAGTGGCCTATGTTAGTGGGTAGTTAATTAATTATATAATTTCCTTAATGCATTATGGCACCTATATAAGGGTGACCGAGCCTTGTAATTCCTTAAGCTTGAATTGGAGATTAAAAAAACGTGGGTGTTTTGTTCATTTGAGCTTCATTGGACGATGGCTTCAAGGTGTGTGATATCCTGGAGTGTCTTAGTCTTGTTTCGGTGTGTCGTATCCGAAACCCCTTTGGTGTGTCATATCCGAAGGCGGTTGGGTATTCTTGGTGTGTCATATCCATGAGTGTTCAACCTCGTCTCATGGTTCTTGGTGAGTTGCATCCGAGGGTCGTGAGATACCTATCCCAAACTCTTCATGAACCTCGTTCATGAGAGTTATATCCATTTCCCGTTTTGAGTCAAATCTCCATCAAGCTATTGTTTAGAGTCACAATGAAACACAAGAAATGTCCTATTTTGAGAGTTTCGCCAAGACGTTGCCAAATCAATGTCTTGGTGCCCTTCGTCTTGTACTGTACGGATCTTGGCATGTGCTTATGCACAACAGAGGCGAATTCTATCTTAATATGCAAATTATGTGTCAAAGCAAAGTAACCAAAGGGGGGTTTTGTGAGTTTAGTAACCTAAGCATGCAAAAGTAAACAAGGTAAAATATGATGAAATCAGTGATGGGGAAAAGTACTTAGTCAAACAACATCCACTATTCGTATGACAAGTTGATCATAGAAACTCATTCAAAATCTCATGCAATGGAAATTCCAATTCCTTTTCAGATATAACTAATAGCACAACCAGATACTATTAGAATTAACTAATTAAACAACCCTGAAACTATCAAGATTCAGTTTAACAGTAGCTTTACGGATAGGAATATAGTTGAATACAATTCTAGCATAAAACAACCAGCTTTTATTCTAGAATGTAAATCAAATCTCTCCTGAATAAGACTAGCACAACCAGATACTAGTATGATGCAGTTGCTACTCTGAAATAGATATGCTCAACCAGTAACAATCTAGATCTAGCAATAGACCAATAACAACAAACCCTAGTTGATCAGACTAAAGAATATCAATATCAATCATAAGCAATCAAGCGAGAGAGAAGATAAATTCCATGCAATAGATTAAGAGTAAGAGTCTCACAACTAAATCACAACGGAAGCTTCAGCGTCTGACTAAGCAAGAGAGGCTTAGTTCTTCATAGCAAATACGTTGAATAGAAAAGTGAAATTAGGGTTCCGAGATGATAGAAACAAGTCTTTCTCTACCCTTAAATACTAAAGGAAATAATTCTGAAATTAACCTAAAACGAAATAATAAAACGTAATAAAATAATCCAAAAATAAAACATAAGGAAAATTCGGCTCGGCAGTCTTCTGACATGGGCGGCGGCCGCTGCATCCTTCACGATGGGCGTCGTAATTGCGGCGGTCGCCGTCTTTACACGGCGGTCGCCGTGGACAAGTCGTAGCTTCGGTCGCTGGAATGGAATTGGCGGCGGTCGTCGTAATTCCGCGGCGGTCGCCGCGATTGCTTCTCCAGCTTCTTCTCTTTAGCTCCCAAAACCTCCAAAATTGTGTCTTCCGCACCTCCTCGCCAAGTCTCCAAATCATCTCCAAAGCATCCTAAAACACCCCTAAAACAACGCTAAACTCCGTCAATACGCACAACATAATCGTGATTTCCCATTGTATACATGACTATATGCTTTAGCCAAAGTTGCAACACTATCACAATGATTATATATATGTGAAACTGGTTTTTCCCATAAGGAAATTTCATAAACTAAGTTCCTAAGCCACTCTACCTCTTTACCAGCAACGGCTAAGGCAACAAATTCAGATTCCATTGTGGAACTTATAATGCAAGTTTGTTTCTTGGAAGCCCATGAAATGGCCCCACCACCAAGGAGGAACACCCATCCACTAGTGAAGAATGATCTTCTTCATTCGTAATCCAACTTGCATTTGAAAACCCTTCTAAAACCGAAGGTGATCCAATATATGTAAGACCAAGATCCATAGTTTCCTTAGGTACCGAAGTACCCTTCGAACGGCTTGCCAATGATATTCACTAGGGGAACTAGTATATCGACTAAGTTCCCTATAGCAAAAGCATTATCCGGTCGAGTACTTGTCATAGCATACATCAAGCATCCAATAACTTTTGAATACTCAAGTTGTGACACTGCAGTTCCCTATATGTAAGACCAAGATCCATACTTTCCTTCAGGTACCGAAGTACCATTCGAACGGCTTGCCAATGATATTCACTAGGGGAACTAGTATATCGACTAAGTTTCCCCACATCGAAAGCAATATCCAGTCAAGTACTTGTCATAGCGTACATCAAGCATCCAATAACTTTTGAATACTCAAGTTGTGACACTGCAGTTCCCTTATTAGGGAACAATTTCGAACTTGGATCATAGGGAGTCTTAACAGGGGAACTCTTGTCACAATTAAACTTCTCCAACACTTTCTGAATGTAATGAGATTGAGACAAGGATAAACCCTCTGTTCCCTTCTTATCCTAATCCCTAGGATAACATCGGCCTCCCCCATGTCCTTCATGGAGAATTTTGATGACAAAAATTCCTCTGCCAGATCTACTCGCCCTTGATCAGTTCCAAAGATCAACATGTCATCCACATATAAACAAATTATAACTCCATTTCCAGAATTATCAAATTTGTTATACACACACTTGTCCGCTTGATTTAGTTTAAATCCATTGGACAACACAACCTCATCAAACTTTTGATGCCACTGCTTTGGTGCTTGCTTTAGCCCATCCAAGGACTTGATCAATTTGCATACCTTATGCTCTTGTCCGAGCACAACAAACCCTTCAGGTTGTTTCATGTAACTTCCTCCTCCAGTTCCCCATTAAGAAACGCTTGTTTTCACATCTATTTGGTGGATAACCAACTTGTGAATAGCCGCTAGGGCAATCAACAGCCTAATGGTGGATATTCGAGCAACCGGTGCATAAGTATTAAAGTAGTCAGTTCCATACTTTTGTCTAAAGCCTTGGACAACCAATCGAGCCTTAAACTTGTCTATGGTTCCATCCACTTTCATCTTCTTTTTGAAGATCCACTTACTTCCCAATGGCTTACATCCAGGGGGAAGATCAGCCAAGACCCACGTATTATTTCCCATGATGGAATCCATCTCATCATTTATGGCCTCCTTCCAAAAAGACACATCTTATGACTTCATCGCCTCAGTAAAGTTCCTTGGATCATTCTCAATACTATAACAATATAAGTATTGGGAACCAAGATCACCCCTTGTTCCCTCAACTAAATAAACTTGGAAATCAGGACAACCAGACTTTTCCTTTCTTACTCATGTACTTCTTCGGATTTCAGACTCAGAGTTCCCTTGACAGGATGATAAATCCTCAAAGTTCCCTTGTAGGGATGATGGAATGTCTAAATCTTGGTTTCCACTGGAACTAGCACCAGTTCCTTTGGTATAGGTGTTAATGAAAATCGGTTTTCATCAAAGATTGCATCTCTTGATTCTATACGGAATGGATCGAAATATACTTGTTGGGTTCAATGACATAGAACCTATATTCCTTGGAATGCTCAGCATATCCAATTAAGATACATTCAAAACCTCTTTCACCCAATGTCTTTTCTTGGGTTCGGGTAGTCTTACAACCGCCCTACATCCCCAAACCCGAATATAATTCAGATTTGGCTTCCTTTGGAACCAAAGTTCATATGGGTTGTTTTGTTCCTTTTGTTAGGAACTTTGTTCAATATATAACAAGCCGTCAATATGGGCTTCCCCTCAAAATCCATCATTTAATCTCGAGTAGGATAACATGGAACTGACCATTCCTTAAGAACTTGGTTCTTCCTCTCCGACACACCATTTGTTGTGGTGTGTAGGAGCCGTGGTTTCATGAATGATACCCACAGATTGGAAATATCAGGTCAAAATACTCGCCACCTCTATCGGTGTGTAACGTTTTTTTATCAAAGTTCCCATCTGAAGTTCCACTTTAGTTTTGTAAATCTTGAATTTACCAAGGCTTCATCCTTAGAATGCATAAAAATACATAACAATATGTGGAATAATCATCTATGTAGGGTAACCACATATTTCTTATTTCCCAAGGATGGAGAAGCATGAAAAATCACATAAATCACTATGTATTAATCAAGCACGACACAATTCCTTGAACATCAGGAAAAAGGTTGTCTTGTTATCTTAGTAAAGCCATGCACGTTCTGCACCTCTCTGTACTCATATCAAATGGAGGAATTACAACCATCATTAAACATATAAAGCATGCGTTTATATGAACAGGTCCTAATCCGAGCATGCCAAAGAGAGGACACGTTCCCTTCGAGGAACAGTTCCTTGAGGAGAAGTCATGTAAATAGAATTCATAACTTATTTAATACTAAGTTTAAACATTCCATTACATAGATAACCATTACCTACAAATACACCGCCCTCCGATAATATAAATTTATCGGCTTCAAACACTTGCCGGAAACCTTGCTTGTTAAGATGGTACTTGACTAAATTTTTCCTTATTCTGGGTACATAACAACACATTTTCCAGAACTAAATCTTCCTAGATGAGAAACTCTACTCCACTTGGCCTTTGCCTAAGATGGGGGTCGTTGACTCGTTTCCCCTAAGTAAAGGACACGTCCATCATCCACATCTACGAATGATTTGAACATTGACTTGTCCCATAGCACGGGAGTGGTAGCACCAGAGTCAACCACACCATGCTATCTCATCATCCTGCATAA
>WOAB01000117.1:0-46229 GCA_027886185.1 Rheum nobile | reverse complement strand
AGCATCGTCTTCCCCACTTTACTCCGTCTTCCCACTTTATTAGAAATGGTGGATTCCGGCGAGATTTCGACTGTGGACGAGCTATCAGAGAAACTTGCAAGAGTAGATATGGGAGGGAGGTTGATAGGGAGGAGAGAAACAAGGCGGCGGCGATCAGTTTGACTCGACGGTATGGCGGGGGTATTGTTGGCGGTGCCGGGGTGGAGGAGACGTGATATGGGAAGTCCGGATTTGGAGAGGAGGCCGAATCTGGGCTGCAGGAGGTGCCGCCCAGATTTCCGGCGATAGATGCGGCGGCCGTGGAGGTTTCCGCGTGGTTGGCGGCGAAGACGTTTCTGGCGAGCTTGGCGGCGGCGACGTTTCCGGCGAGGAGGTTGGCGGCGGCGAGGAGGAAAGATTGCCGGCTAGGACCAAGGAGGTGGATATCGGGGTGGGCATGCTTTGGACGTGGCGTTGTCGGTTGCTATGGAGGCCGTGGATGGGTTGGCCAGGAATCCTGTTCGTCAGAAGTGAAAATATGAACGGAGGGTGACCGCAAAGATATGTATTCTCATTTGTTTTAATTTGTTAAACATATTTTTTTTATTTTTTAAATAGGTTGCCGTATTGAAAATAGTTTTTAACAATGAATCTAACCATATAACTATTATGTCTATAATATATTTAATAATAATAATATGAAAATATTTACTATATTGATTATATAAATCATTAATTTTTGGTAGTAATGAAAATGTAAAATAGTTATATTTCTTGTGGCAAAATATGATGTATTGGTTAAAATAAAACGGTCGGATCGAGAAAGTCGCCCTAATACTGCATCTGCTCGCAAGAAGAGGGTTGTGAGAGACGGAGGTGGGTAGTGAGGACGATGTTGGTTCCGTCCGTTCAGATGAGGACGTGGTTATGGAGGATGCCCCTACCACTACAGCTACAAAGGATCCGGACTTTACTACCGACCATTTTACTCTACCGGAGGATCCATTGCCTACCTCCGCCAGCATAGATGTTGAGCCTATTGCTTCCACATCAAGGGCACCAGATCAGGAGGTCCCACCTCAGCAGGTCCCACCTCAGCAGGTCCCACCTCCGCCGGAGCCAGCTCAGCAGTATCCTCATGTGTTGAGGAACTTTGATATGCACATTGCGGAGCTTATATGGAGGAGGGCGTCACTGGACCCTCCTGAGGACGTGTTAGGACTTTGAGGGTTCAGACACGCCCGACACAGTTTGGGTTTTGGAGGGATCGTATTCTCAGAGGGGAACATGAGGGTGGCTTATGGTTTTGGATTGCTCAGTGATAAGGGGTTTGTCGTAGACTCCTATCAAATAACCTCAAAAACCTAACTAACGTAGTAGGATAAATAAGGATCGATCCCACAGGGAGGTAAGCAATCTTCCTAAGTGCAAAGGTTGTATGCCAATAGTAACAAAAGGGGGGATTTAGGTTTGTAATGAGTAACAATGTAAATCAATGCAAAATATGTAATCAATGAGTGAGAAGTAACTTAGCCAGACAAATATCACTTCAGTTTGATTGATTGATCCTAGATTATCTCCAATTCCTACCAATGAATATTCCTATTCCGATCTTATGTATATAGACAGGTCAACCAGCTCTGAAAATACTTACCATTAAACAATCAAGAAACCATCAAGATTCAATCTAACGGCAGAGTAAGCATAGGAATTAAGCAGGATACATGCAATACTTAACAACTAGTCAGTACTCGACATGTAATCAATTCTCTTCACAATAAACATTCACAACCAGTTCCTGTAAATTGTTGTTGCTACACAAGATAAGAGATTTCAACCAGAAATATCCAACCCTAGCAATAGACAATCACTAATATCAACTAGATGATCAGACTAGTCAAATCAGCAAGAATCAATGAGATGAAGCACAAAGAGAATCAATATAATCAAAGGAAATGAAATAGAGTTTAATCTCACAACCAAATACAAACGAAGACTTCAATTGTCGGACTAAGCAAAGGTTGCTTAGTTCTTCATAGTCTTCAAAGCATAAAAACTCTAAGGGAAAAACTGAACGATAAAGTTGATAATTGATAATGAAGAGGCTGCTAACAAAGAGAGGTAAAATAACCTAGCAAAACCTAATTCCTAAGATAAGAAATAATATCTTCCTAAAAGGAAATTAAACGAAATAATAAGAAATAAAATAAAAATAAATAAAACAAAACGGATCTCGGACGAAATAAAATCTTGGCGCCGCGGATGAACAGTACCCGCGACCGCGGGTTATAAATCGTGACCGCGGTTCTGTGCTTTGTCGAACCCTTGCCTCTGTAGTCAATCCGCGACCGCGGCGGGCTGTCCTTCCACGCCCGCGGAAAAGCTTTTGATGCGATCTTTATGCTTCTCGCTTGCGGTCTTTCTTGTGGTGGCTTCGCCTTATCTTCAATGTCTTCACAATATGCACTAAAATCCACCATATCACTACTTCTTCTCCACAACTCCATTCTCCTCAAATATCTTCTAAAACCACACAAATGGTACCTAATATCCAGTAACAACTCCTAGTTATGCACTACAAAGTAGAGCGTATCACTCAGCATACGGGATTGACGGGTTTACTTGATTTTCAGTTCGGCAATGCTGATCACACCCTTATTTCAGTGTTCGTCGAGCGTTGGCATCCAGAGACGAACACCTTCCACTTTCCCTTCGGCGAGATAGGTCCTACATTACATGACGTTATGATGATTCTAGGGCTGCCGATTGAGGGATTTGCGGTGACGTCACCATGGACCGGTCAGGATAGCGAGCTGGCGGAGTGTGAGGCGTTGTTCCACTATCTTTTTGGCATTGATTCGGAGTACAATTTGATGATGATGATGCTGACATGGTCTGTGAGCTCAGAAGGGCCGGGTCAAGTAATTTCAGTTAGGGAGGCATGTGCCGAGGATGATTGAGGAGGGTGCATATCCAAAGGATATAGCAGCTGGTTCTTGTGGCACACCATGTCGGCTAGGTCTTTTCGTGACAAGTCGACGAACGAGCTGAGGACTCCGTTGTTACCTCTTTTGTGGATTGGGAGCGTGTCGTTCATACAGCTTGGGGCACCGGGGTTCTAGCTTTGCTTTTTAGAAACCTCGGAGAGGCTTCTCGACGCAAAGCTGCACAGTTGGCCGGTTGCGCACGTCTCCTAGAGGTAGACCTTTATTATAGTTCGATTGTATTTTAAATCATTAATATAAGGTGTTTAATTGTTTATAACTAATGTATTTATTCCTCCATACGTAGGTTTGGATTTGGACGTACTTTGTATACTTCCCGGGCAACCCTAACCTCAAGGAAGGTGCAGACGACGACTTTCGACGCGTTGCACGATATTGCGTTGGCCGGACCCCTGTCTATTTAAGTGGTAACCAATTACACTATAGACGGATACTGGACGAGTATAGGCCAGAGGATGTACGTATTCTTATCCATTTTAATATACTATAAGATATGCTTAATGAATTATTAATATAGGTTTTGTATTTTTATATTAATTACAGATACAGTGGATGCCGTATGAGGGTCTTGATTTCCGAGGTGCTCATAGGGCCTCCACGTATCGAGGGACTATTCATTTGTGATACCCCATATTTCTGTAAGGTTATTTTGGGAATTTTCCCGAACACCCGTTTTGTACGTCGGATTTAATTCAGGAAGTTTGAGACATTCTGTAATGTGCTCAATATCTGTAATATTTTTTCTAAGTGAAATAAAATACAGACGACGTACTTTGGATCTTGATACTCGTTCGTGTACGATTATTTTTATCCCGGGTTAAGACGTTTCGTCCAAAGAGCCAATTGGTCAAAGATGACCTGGCGGCACCCGCCGCAATTATGGCGGCGACCGCCGTTAAAGGCTCGAGGCAACAGTGCCCTCGTCTTCTAGCTGGGCGAGAAGACTGGAAAACGGCGACCGCCATACTATGCGGCAACCGCCGCCAGTTGCCCGGCGCAGTTGTTTTGTTCAGCGGCGACCAGGCTGAGACGTGGCGCCCGCCGCAAGCTAGCGGGGGCGTAGGCCTGCGAGTCGTCGGCGACGTCTGACGACGCCGAACTAGCCCCGCCACGCCTCCATTTAGGCCATCATTGTGTTACCCTGGGCTTTGGCTATAAATTGGAGCTTTGGTGAGCGGATTTGGCACACAATCAGAAGCTCAATCTCAAAATCTCTCGCCGGAGTTTTGTGCCCTCGCCGGATTTCTGAAGGCAATCGCCGAGGTGTTGTTTGTGTGTTTCCAGTGGCCTTTGTGAAGCCTTTTGGTTGCTTTGAAGGTTAGAACCCAAAGCAAGGCAAAGGGGGGTTGAAACGCGTACCAATTGGTGAGTGTTCTTGCCGTTTCGTTTTCTGGGTTCATTGCGGCGCCCGCCGTGTGTCATGCGGCGACCGCCGTGATGAACAGCGGCGCCCGCCGTAAGGCCGTCGGCGACCGCCACCAGAAGGCTGATGGCCTAGTTTGGCCTCGGCTTGGTGGTCGTCTTCTCGGGCGTCGTTCCTTTCGATTTCTTTTGTTTTTCTTTAGATTCGTACTGTTGTTATGTCGAATCTAACTTAGGGTTTCTTTATGGGTCGACCCGAAGGAATCTGTGCTGTCGGAGCTATCCCTGTGTCGAGCCCGGAAACTCGTTGTCTCTAGCTTTGTTCCAGATCTGCGGATTAAGGCAAGTGGCGGTTCGCTCTTGCTCATCGTTCCATATTACATTAATTATCAGTTGTTTATCTGAGTAATTAATTTGGAATGATTATTGTGTTTGTCTGGAAATGGTTTTATAAACTATTTTGGAAACTGTAATAATGACATTATCATAGGCTGTATATCTGTTAGAACAACGCAATTATATGTGATAATTACCGTGATGGTATTGTTGTGAATTTAATCTTAATGCTAGAAATAGCATGTGGATTAATAGGAAAGCTAATCCAAGTAAGGATTAACCGTTTCTATTATCTCTATGTTTAAGTCGTTTGCCTGGATGACTTTAATGTGAATAATTGCTGTGTTAGACTGTTTAGTTAGCACGAGTGTTCATAGGAACGCTAATCCAAGTAAGGATTAGTCGTTTCTTTATAACGTAATATTCCTCGGAATAATTCCAAATAATAATAATTTAAGGGTCATGACCTATGCTTCCTATATATCCACCTTTAAGGATCTGAAGTGTTTAAGCGCCTTGCTAGCGCAATTGGGTGAACATAATTGTCACCCTGTGTATTAAGCACCTAGCTAGTGCAATTGGGGTGGACGTAACTGTCACCCTGTAAATTAAAGTGTAAGCACCGTGGCAGTGTAATCTGGGTGAACGTAAGGTCACCCTGTGTAATAATAACTTCCGCTGTTCTCGGAATAATATTAAGCCTCGTGTGTGTGTGTTGTTTTAGTTTGGGTCGACATAATGGTCACCCTGAGATTTAAGCTTTGTTACCGCGCTTAATAATATTAATGTATTTCAGTGGCGTGTGTTTTATAATTAAATAAGATAATGTGTCCGAGTGCACAAGATTAATATACCTTTGGCGAGTAGTGCAGCTAAGTAAATAGTGCAGCTAGGAAAGCTCATCTTGACTTTTGATCAGAGTACGTTCTCTTTCCAATCTGGATTCGCTGTATGCGGTGAGGTTGGTTGTGAACCGAAACATCTAAGTCAGATTTTAAATCTGATGTCTGATTCTTTAAACGTTCCAGATTTGTCATATTTCCTTAAGACTCACTTCCGTTGGAGTCTTCTTTCAGGTCGATTTCTGTGAAGATTCAGCCTTCCAGAATCTTCTCTTGTGCATGCCTTTTGTCATATTCAAGTATAGTATGGTGGTTGACTAACGTACTCGACTTTTATTCGAGAGACGAGGAGTCTAACCTAATACGACTACTTTGAACCTTCTGCTTTGTACCCTTGCATAGTCTATTCAGTAGACTAACCAACCGCAATTGTTCTCTGCATGGTTGGCTGGAGTCATCCGTTCGATTCGGCACATCAGATAGAGCGAAGATATGAGGAGACTAGATTGACTATGAAGACGACGGTTGTTTTTGGATGTTTTAATAATTTTATTTTAATCAGGTTGAGATCCTTGGGCAGATGATCATTACGATCATAACCCTTTTTGTAAGATTTCAAGAAAGACTTCCGCTGTAACTTATTTACTCTGTTATTTGTTTATCAAGACTTCCGCTGTATTTGTTTAAACTATGTGTTTGTCTTATTCGGGATTGGGATGTAATCCCGTGACTCATGTTTTATATGAATAAGGTTATCATTTTGTATCATTGTATTTCATGATTTGTATCTAAACGGTAAAGCCTTGGGTGATCTCGGTAAGGAACACTGAGGTCACTGGCGGTAATACCTTTCCAAATGGGTTAAGATTTGGGGTGTTACATCATTTTCTCGATGTAGAGGAGCCCTACATACCGTATAGGCTTATCCGCCAGTTTGGTTATCGACAGAGCAAGCCCCTTAATATCATAGAGCCTTCAACTGTAGTGCGTCCTCATGATTTTAAGGGGAAGAGGCGATACGTCTTGTACTTTGACTCGCATTGGCACAGGTGGGACCAACTTGAGCATCATCTTTGCCCTTACATCTTGACGATTCCTCCTGCCACGATGGCTTGGGATGTTGACGATGCGTACCTGGACTGGTATCTACAGGTGTCGCATCCTTACGTGCGTCCGCATGCGCCAATCCAGCCTCGTATTTCTAGAGGCCCACCTCCGGCTATCAACGCGCGCATAGGGTATGTTTCTTGTCCCATTATTTGTTATTAATAATTATTTTAGGGAAATCCATGTATTTAAAGTAGTTATTATTATTTACAGCGTGTGGCAATGGGCAATGTGTATGTTCAAGAGATTATAGAGGCAGGTGGTGGCGATTTGCTACATTATTGGCAACATATATATGACATTCTTGCCAGCGACGTCATCCTTGTAGCTCCTCCGCTTGTACGGGCATCACAGATGTCTTCTCAGCCCTCTAGTATAACCGAGTCTCCTAGTGCAGCCGAGTCACGAGCGCGTTGGCATCATGTGCATTCTATATTTGATAGAGAGAAGGCCAAATCATCTAGGATGGTAGAAGAGCGTGCATCAACTCAGCAGACAACGTCTCAACCTATGCCGGCGGATCCTCCAGATTGGGCACGCAACGTGGATTTGGGCGACGACGTCAGCTTGGGTAGTGATTCCGACAGTTGAGATAGACTTATTTTTGTAAAACGTTTATTTAGATATGTTGCAGTGACTTTTGCAAAATGTTAATTAGTACTATGACTTCTTTGTTCATCCATATTGCTTTTTGTAGATTTTTGTTCTGTTATTTCTACAATAAATCGATAACAAATTACTTCATTAAAACCATAGAATACAATACAACATTACAAATTCACACGATTACATCCAAATAACTACATGATTGAGTTGGTGTCATTGCGTTGTGCAGATTATCCCGTTGACCGACTGAAGAATCCTAAAGGAGGGTGAGCCTACGATGACCAAGTCGAACCCGTCGAACATTCTGATTTGCCCCTTTTTCTGGCAAAGGCACAAAAATACTTGAAATCTACAAATCCCGGTTTAGTATCATATAAGAAGCTCCTTATAATATTGAACCGAAATTTGTAGATTCCAAGTAGTTATGTGCCGCTGCCAGAAAAAAGGGGGTCTTCAATCTGGCACGATGTATGGTCATCAATCTCACGCCACTTTTCCGCCATCTTCTTCAACCTAAATCCATCAACTTTCCCACAAAAGAACTCTTTAAAGAAGTTCTGCACCGTGACATTATCCGCTGTTATTTGCAACACCATCATCGACATCAAGATCCTTAGCATCCATCCCTTCCCATCTGATCTGCTTCTAGAAAATATCAACTTCTTCAGGCACCAACGGGTATCCCGTCTCCACATAGACCTTAATTGTGTGTGGGCAAGGCAATCCTAGTGTGGATTTCCATGAAAAATCATCACATTTGTCCTCAATTTCCCCCTCCTTTGCTAACACAGCTTGGGTGTATAACATTCTCAAGCATTTTTTAGAGCACTTTTCAAGGATGTGCTTGAAGAAGACCTTAACCCACTCAGGGCCATTTACTATCAACATGGGAAAGGCAGTGCAGTTCTTAGTCATCTCAAAACATATCTTTCGATGCTGATCAACAAACATGTTGTCGATGTGTTGTACAATTGTGTCGAACCCTCCAACGGATGTCTCAATAATGGCCTTAAGCATAGAGTGCTGACCCCCAACCCTGAAAATAATACACACGTTTACGTTTTACTAAATGACTTTTAAAACCCAACTTGATTGCAAATGTTTGTATGAAAGTTACCTGTTTGATGTTCTTGTGGCAAAATGGAGAACATCATCGCACCATGCCGCAACTAGCTTTTCCTTATGGAGATTAAACCAAGTTTGCTCGACATATCTAACAAGGCCTTCATTCCATGTCTCCTAAAAGTGAGCAAGTCGCTCTCCATACTCCTCCTTTGTGTGCGACCTCATCACCCGACGAACACTTCCCGAAAATTTCTTCTCGTCAATTTTTATCGACTTAGCATATGCCTTCACATTACGGTCTACATGGACCTGACACAAATGATGCCAAACCTTCGGAAACACCTTATCGGCGGCCTTGATCAGTCCTAGCTCTCGATCAGACATGATGCATACAAGACCTTTCCCCCCGAACAACCACTTCAATCGTGTCAATGCCCATGCATAGTGGCTTGTCGTCTCCCTTTCAATGAACGCCAGAGCGATGCAATATGAGAAGTGGATGCAAGTAAATCCAACAATCTGGAATAGTGGCATACCGTATCTATAAATGCAACACAAAAACTACTTCAAATCCGCCCAAAATACCATTATCTACTCATAATACTAAAACGAGTAGAGTTTACCTGTTGGTTTTGTACGTCGAATCCATGATGACGACATTAGGGAACAAACACAACAAATGTCGAGCGTCTGGGTGAGAAACAAACAAGCACGACAACACCTCCTTCCCATCTGCCCTCGTTTTAGTAGCGGTGTCCAGCAAATAGCCTTTGTCCTTCAAAAACCCCAATGACCATTGCGTCACATTCAGATTGCCTAGGGATTTCAACCTCTCCTTAGCCCTAACAATGTACACTTGCCTCCTCGATACCGTTGAACCCGTATATTCATTCATAATCTGTGTAGAAAACCTTGGGTCTTGCACCCGCCGCAGTATCAATCATCACTTTTCTACGTTGCTCCTTCGTAAGTCGGGAAGCAAATGCATGGCCAATCAAGGTGGTCGAAAGAAGATGGTTATGGCATGCTCTAACAACTGATATGGTCCACCCAGGAGCTCTACTAGCATTTCCTTCACTAAAAATACCATGCAATAAAAAGGGACAACCCTTCTTCTTTGACCTAGCTTTATTCACTCGTATCGGGCTTATCTTTTTACCATCGACTAACTTCTTTTTTTTGCCGGACCTAGGTAACCCGGATCTCTCATAATGAAATATAATCCTTCTAGGCTTTGATGATTTAGTAGTGATCACCATAAAAAGACTAAAACCGACCTTTTGCACCCACTCCCTCAAACCCTCCATACTCGGAAATATCTCATTAGTAGTAAAATGGGATGAGAAGTCGATTGCTAGAAATTCATCATCACTAGAATCACCCTATTTATATAAAAAATTAGTACATTAGAGACTAATTAATAATTATATTTATAAAAAAAAAATCTAATTTAAACATTATTTCTAAACTTTCTACATACACACATCTATGTTATTTCTAAACATTCTACATACATAAATCTATGTTATTTCTAGACATTATACATACATGCATATAGTTTATTATGAAAACACAATCATTTCAGAGACTAATTAGTATTTACATTTATTATGAAAAAACAATCATTTTATTTCACCATTTATCTAATATTATATATACAGGTAATATTTAATTACTTTATACTGTAAAAAAATAAAAATATTACGTACCCTGAAATACTGAGGAGAAATCGGCGACTAAAAATCAACTTCATCATCTAGAGATGTGGGTGTGCTCGAAGACAACTCGAACAACCCCCTCCAACAAGAATCGCTTGACGACAACATATATATAGCCGGAAAATTACAATCGGTTTGAAGTAATTTTTTTTTTGTAATTCAATGGTGGTTCAACTACTATTACATATCCCATATATATAGCCGGCCACATGCGCGGAAGTACTTTGTTGCTCAAATTGTGTTGCAGATACTGTCGTACAAAATGACCATTTAGACTAAAACGGGATAATTCTGGGCGGCACTATGTGCAGCACAAATTGACTGTTTAACTTCAATCGTACACTCTCTGGACGGCACCTAGTGAGGTTATTTCTGCGCGCAGCAAAGTAGAAGAAATATACAATAATGTATGCAGAGAAGATAATCAAAGAAATATGGCCGGCAACAGTATAGTAGCCCTTTATTCGAGAATGATTGATGATGGAATCAAGAACAAACCCCAAATTACATAATAAAATTAGATCATAAACATAAAAGTGAAGTTGCAATCTAGCCACCCACACGATGGAGCGAGCAAACAACACATAAATATATCAGACGTGGAAAGCTTGATGATAGAGCGAAAGAGCATCATCCTTGATGACTTTGGCAGAGTAAGTGTAGCCATCAATCTCCCTGTAGAGGGCAGTACACAACCTGGCCAGGTTCAATGGCAGGTCGAGGACTCGAGGGGACACGGGGTTTGGCTTGATGAGCCCCTCGTTCACATCTTTCCACCCATCTGATATTATCTCTCGGATCGCTCGAACCGCTTCTCCTCTGCTTACTCCGTGCTCATTCATGTAGCATTCCACTCCCGATGCAACATGGAGGCCTCGTTCTTGCTCCTCCTGATCATCAATTTGTATTCATCAATGCAAACCTAGCTAGCTATGTACGCGCGTAACGTACGTTGAGCTTGCATTAATTGTATTCATGCACGTACAAACCTGATGAGTGAAGATGTCATTTATTAGACGACCAACTACTTCAGCACCTCTTATAGCTTGAGGAACTGGATTGATAACCCATTCGAATGCTTTCTCATTTGTGGTTTCAGCTGCCTCCATTCCCATCATGGCTGAGGTGATCACTATCTGAGCAACCGATGTGATTCTTGCATTCATCATGTACTCGTCGAAGCTTGGTATATAGTTTTGATGTGCCCAATTCACCTCCACGTAGTAGCTTCTTACAAGCTCCAGAAGCTATATACATTCGCGTTTGTATGTTTAATTCATTAATAATTCCTCAAAGATTATAGTTACTGGAAATCGTTAATATGTACGTACGTACGTACGTACAATATTTATATGGTTGAAATTAAGACTTCTTACTCTTGCTTTGGCATAGCGGGCAACATATTCTCTTCCTTGTTTGGCCATCTCCTTTTCAAATATATCATACTCGTTAAAGACATAGCCAAATACCAATTTCATTTTCCCTGGAAGCTCAGCAGCTGCGCTCTTGTCCCACCTAACAGATATACATATATAAGTAGTCCATACAACGTAACGTAAGCTCTAATGAATTGACTCAAGTGCTATATATAGCAATAAACGTACTACTAGCTAGCTAGCTAGTAGATTTAAGTCAGTCAAATTAACCTCTCAAAGGCTTGTGTGAGTAGACGTAGTTCATCAAAGGTTCCAAATGCATCATAAGTGTCATCTAAAATTGATATTATAAGAAACACTTTTGCCATGAAAACGCGGGCTCGAGAGTAGCGACCCTCAAAATACATCCCTACTGCCCAGAAGTGACACTCTAAACTTCGATCCCTTGCATATGGGAGTTGTGTCTTGACATCCAATTGTTTCCACCACCTATATATAATATGCACAAAATTAAATTGGGAATTTAATTAGCATATCAAATATGTATATTATATTGAGGAAGAATAATTGATAAACTTGCTTGACAATGTGGCTCAACTCCTCACGATGGAGTAACTGCAACATGTTGAAGTCGAGCTTTGCTAGGTGCAGCAAGGTCTCATTTCGAGACTCATCTTCTTCATAGATACTTATAAAATGTCTGGTTTCAACTCTCCTAACACCCGTGTGGAATGCTTCTTTTGTTGCTTTAGCAACTTTCTTTACAGAGAGATCGATCCTCCATGTTGGATTGGGAGGCAACAGACTTGAGAATACTCGCCGTTACGTCGAACGCTTCATCTAGAAACTCCTCGTTGCGCATCCTTACACTAGCCGCCTCATACAAACTCAATATTCCCTTTACATCACCCTTTAGGCTTTCTTTGAGCTTCCTATCACTATCCTTGAACTTGTCAAACACATCTATACTCGCAAGATTTCAAAACTGTGTTAATTTGTAGTGCATATATAGTACTAATTTGGAATTCCATCTTTATTAAGATTTCATCTTCTTTTTTAGAAAAAGAAATTGCTTATTTTATAACCTTAAACCTTATATAAATTAGAGTTGATAATTAGGATTTAGGGTTTATAGTTTCAGATTTAGGTGTTTGAATTTAGGATTTAGGATTTTAGGGTTATAGAATTTAGGGTTTAGAATATCAAATAAACAAATTTAACCTAGAGTTGGGAGCATAAAAGGGAGTAGAAGATTTGATCTTCCAAAATCAGTTCGGATCGACTTTTTGAAACCGGACCGAGAAAATATCGGTTCACTCTTCGGTCCAACAATTTTCAAATTTCGGTTTTGGAATTTTAAACACTTAATTAGTTTATTTGTCTCATCAAATACTTAGAAACTATAAGTTCTATCTTGATTATACAAATACCTCTATATTAGATGTGCATGCATTTAAAGAAGAAAACAAATACCGCTTGATATTTTGTATCCATGTTGTCTGAAAATAAGAAAGTGAACGCCAACAGTGTAGAGATCGCGGTTGTTTTCATAATCGTAAGCTTCGAAAATGCATCCCAGTTGATCCTCAATCTCCTTCTCAAAGTAGTAGGAGATTCCGAGACGATCTAACGCGTAGATCAAATCAAGCTTTTGATTTTGGTTCAAGGATTCGTCCAACATTATGTCTCTAACTTGCTCCTTGAGTGAATCTATTTCCTTGGCATACGCTTCCTTCCGCTGTAGGTACACATATAAATTATAACACCAATACAACATACGTACGAATAATTAACTAATAAATGACCTAATATACATTGAATTAATCCATAAAATGAAAATGAAAAGAAATAAAAAGGCTCATTAAATATAAAGAATTCGTTATATATCGTTACCAAAATATCAACACCGTGTTCTAAGAAGCGATCGCCCCAAATATCTTCAGGAAAACCAGCGAGTGGCCTGAACACGTTTTTTGAGTCTGCAACACTACTTTCAGAAGCTGAAGAAGCCATCACTGTTTGTAGCAATTGCTATTAATTTCCTGTAGATCGATCGCACTGATTCCACTCTCGATATATGCATGTATTTATATCGACATGTGAATATGTGATGGTTCCACAAGAATCACAAGATAATGCTAATTTAGCAACTTGTTACTGATCTGCCCGCCCACCCATATATAATTTATCTTAATTATGAGCTTTTGATCATGGCTTACCTCACATATTTTGTCTCCGATCTCACCTTACGTTACACGTGCTTTATTATATATATTTATGTTGAATCGTTAGTGTCTTTAATCAGGGAATTATGTGACTGTTTCCTGGGCAGCGAAAATAAGTAAAGAGATTCAAAGTAACAACACAGTTCCCAAAACGTTACTTGTATCATTAAGAGTTGTGCAATCTTACAAGTCTTCTCTCCACCTATATCCTAGGTTAAAGACTTTAAGTGCAATCACCTCTAAACAACACAAGAACAAAACAAAGACTAAAGCAAGAACTCCCCGTACCTCGCCTTAGCTTTCGATCTCAGTCCTCAAGAGCTCTGGATGACAATAGCTGAGATATCTTTCCCTAAGACAATTCTCATCTATATATAGAGTCTAACAAAGATCCTATTAACAAAAAATCTAACTACACACACGTATGGTAACTATGACAAATTCTGTTTCCAAATAAACTCTAAATCTGATAAACACATAGTTTTCATGTATAAAGTTTCTTTAGACTCAATATCTTCTTCTTCTTCTCCAAGTAAATTACGAAATCTTGTTTCCTTGTATAATCGAGTCTGTCTGGGAACAACTGACGTATTTCTGTGTTCTCGCATTGTTCCTCAGACGCGGCGTTTCCATAAATAGAACTTTCCTTGTATAAGCGTTACGCGCTTTCCAGCTTTATCAATTGTTTGCGCGGGCACTGTTCCTTGTTGTCATAGCTTTCCAATACGCTCCTCTGTTTTCTCTTCTTCACTGTTTTGCCATTGTTCCTTTATCTCTTCATGAAACCTGAAATTCATAGGAACAACACAAAACCATAAAACCTAATAGTGTTTATCATCATCAAAATCAGAGGGAACTGTCAAGGTTCCAACAACTTCCCTCTTTTTGGTGATGACAAACCCATTCAAAAATTGTTCAATCAAAACCAAAAATTGTTCGACCAAAACAGAGTAACAAGCAAAGTAATATTTATCAACATGTATCTCAGTATAAATGTATAAGCAAAAATTTTATGTCAGAAGAAAAATTGCAATTCATACCTCCAAGTTGCATCATCATTTCCCTTCAGCACTGGCACCGTCCAGAAATTCTTAAAGAATTAGGAACAGTTTAAACTGTTACCTCTCCTAACTGAGTTATCGCAAACAATTTCCACACTTCCCTCTTTTGGCATCATCAAAAGACCAATAATAACCAGTGGAACAACATAGCTAAGTAACAGTTACCAGCAAAGACAAGTTCATTCATAATGCAGGGAATTGATTACAAGAATCAAAAGACAAGCAAGCAGACAACCACAAAATAATCACAATGCAAACATCTAAACAAGATAACATATAGAAATTCAAGAGAAGAGGGTCAGACGGGCTGGATAAAAGAGGTGTCCACTCAAGACTCAGAATCCGCCTTCTGGGCCTTGTCCTTATTGAGAAAATACTCAAGAAGCAGAGACATAATATTTTTGATCTCACGCAACTCAGTGAGCATCTGACTTTGTACTGAAGCGCCTTTGGATGTTCCTTCTCCAGCCTCTCGCTTAAGAATATCAGACACAGGCAGAGTTCCCTTGGTGTCTCCTTGGAACTGCATCTAATTCACATTCACCATGTCAAGCTCAGTGACCATGAGAATTTCACCTTCTGCTTGCAGAATCAGTTTGATGACATTGGGGTAAGCAAGGGAGTGGGTTTTGACACTACACTTAGCCATGTGCTGTAGAATGACCTGTGGAAGGTCAATCTTCTCCATGTTCCGGAACCTATCCACCAATAGCAGATCAGTAGTGGTGATGGTGTTCCTCTTTTCTTGCTTGGGAACAACTGCCTTCATGATGATGTGGTGAGCGATTCTCTGGGGCAGAGTGAGAGCTGACACATGAGTGGCTGGTATCTTAGACTTGAATAGCCTCTCAGAGCTTGCCTCATTGGCCGCTTTCATGGCGTCGGCGCTCTTCTCAGAAATTTCGCCAAACCCCTCAGCAGTGACGGCCAACAGACGACCCACCTTGGAAGTAGTAAAGGACAGCGTTTCCCCCTGAACTGATGATGTTCCCACCATTGTAGCACCGGTGTTGAGCTGGAAGGAACGGTAGAACTCCTTTATCTGAACGGGGTTGGCCATGACGTTGTTGGAGAGAAACTGTTCCCAACCTTAGAACTTGATGCGCTCCAAGACAGCAGAAAAGTCGTTGATGATGAGGAAGTTCTCTGGGATGAGGAGTTGGGGAATTATTTTCTTCCCATCAACAGCCCTGTCCTCCAGCTTGGCCTTCTTCCTGGACTCAGACTTGGCTTCAGTTTTCTTTGCAGATCGGAGCCTTGTTTTGAGGGTGCCCGGAGTGGTCTCACCAGCGTCAAATTTGGTTGGAGTAGACACGCCGGTGGACGCTCTCAGTTCCCCTGTGATCACAACATCAGGGTTCACCTCGTCTTCCTTGTCGGCGGCCCCAACGGTGTGCTTTCTCTTTTGACTGGGAGCCACTGTTTCCAGAGGTTGGTGACCCAACTCAGCCTCCACCTCAGCCATGGCCTCCTCCTCTTCAGCTTCTTTGGATTTGGGAGGAGAGTCCACTTCTTCTTCATGCTCAGAAACAGTCACCATCTCTTTGGAGGCCTCAGTTTCTGGGACCGGCTCCACTGATGGTTGTTCCCCCTGAGACTGTTCCTTATGGAGCTCAGCGATTGAGGATGTAGCTTCTTTGGCGATGTCAACCACAACAGCCATGGAGGTGGTGTCCTTGGATTGTGGAGTTCTAACCGCCTGGAGAGCTTCAATGGAGTGCTTGAGAGCGGCTAGTTGCTCTTCAGTGAAGCTAGTGACATCAATGCACTAGTACAAAAAACGCATTTTACATCGGGCGTTTTAGGCTTTATACATCGGTTATTAACCGGTGTACAGGTCTCTGGCGTATTAAGTAGAACCGATGTATAAAACTTTTATACATCGGTTCTAAACCGGTGTATAATCTTAAAAAAATCCAATGTAATTTTTTTAGCGGATTGAGTGAGGGTATATACATCAGTTGAGACCCGATGTATAATCGTTAAAAATCCAATGTAATAATGATCCATATATATTACATAGTTTACATAACCGGTGTATACAGCTTTTATTTTAAAAAAAAATTGCAAATAATATTTATAATGTCAAATTTCTTGTAGTTTCAAAACCAATTCCTGACGTTCTGTACAATCCAAAATAATAATTTCTGCACTATCAACTACTACCAGCAATCCGAATCAAACAAACAATATAAGTATCAAACTTTTAAATGCTCAAATGGACAAGAATAATATATACATCATTCTATGAAATTAGACTTAACTAGAAAATGACATATAGTGTCTAATTGCTCATGTACCAAGGGCAAAATTTGGAAAACTATAAAGTAGTACAAATCCACAGCCCTATCACAGGTGACTATACAGTGAAATTCAAGGTAGGTGACTATGAATTCACCTTGAAGATTACAATCGTAGTCGATCCATCGACCCATCCATTTCTTTTCCGAGCCAAGTCGTATATCACTGCTTTCTTTAGCGCGCTCTTCTACGGACCGTCAAAGTAAATACACAGAAGTGTGATCAAAGACTTGGTTGTCTAAAGAGGAACCGATGAGAAGACTAAACTTAATAATTTGTTGAAAAGTCAGAAATCAATGGAAGTGCAAGCTTAACTGCCATAAAATTCAGATATAAATTGTACTACACAAACAAGGTAAGCAGCAGAACCAACTTTTCTTTTTCATATCGTGGTACACCACCTCTTGTTAGGCAAATTTCGAAAGATTCATGCTCATTTCGATACAAAATGCAATCGTTAGGACATGCATGTATCTTCTTATAATCTTTTCTCTAGGGAATGCAAATGTTTCTTCTCTGAACAAGTACTGGTTCCTATATACATACACCAACCTAGACAGGCAATAGTGAAACAAAGAGGCCTAAGTTGTTTTGAAAGTTTGTCCCCATACAAAGTACTTAGCTTCCAAATAACCTCGATCTTTAATTTTAATAAACCTTTCTCACATAATTCCATAGAAAATTACATTCTTAATGTAAAATGTAATGACACATGAATTTGTTTCCTAGTGAAATATATATACAAAGATGAACCAACCCATAGAAAAATCAGAATGATATATGCTTACCTTGAAATGGACCATAGGAGATGAAGTTATATGTGATCCATTTCAGTGTGCAACTTTGAACAATAGAACAGCTACGCTTGCCTCCTGTCAATTCAACTAATAAACTATCAACGGAAGTTTTCAAACACTTACAAGAGTGCTGTCATCTTTTGTATAGAATAGCAAAGTACAAAGTCTTCTAAGAAGGATAAGAAAAGGTCTATAAGAACAACTCGTCTTCTAGAAACAATTTTACATTTAACTTAGCCACTGGTCTATGCAATCCATGTGAAAATTGTGAGCCACTGGTCTATGCGATAGAGCATTAACTGTAGTGCAGTTCTCGTGTAACAAACACTAATTTTGTGTCTCACTGATCATGTTTCTAAAGTTCAATCATAGATGACACACTTTGATATATTTAATAGTTTTATGTCTGAGTTTAATCATATAGGGGATAGTGTACAACATCTATACTACAGTTGAAAGATAGAATAATTGTTAAACAGAAAGGTCATAGTAGATTTGGCTGCAGATACCTGAGCTGCAGTTAAGTCCTGGATGATAGGCAACAACATCTTGGCCCATGCCTCTCATTTTTTGTCCAGCAGCCTCCAAAGCCCAATCAGGCACACAGATTAGGTCAACCAAAACATGGCGATCACAAGTAAGAAAATCTTATAGGCCTACAAGCAAAGTCATATTCCAAAAAACATTGGAGATCCTCAACTAAACCTACAAATACATACTTCGTATTCTGAGATGGGAATGCCCTACTGAGCACGTAGTCGGAGTACTTATCTTTGAGTTAACCACTGTAGATAGCAAAACAAGATATATAAAACAGTTGTAGAAACATATATATATATATATATATAACAAGTAATTGCATAGTAAATTCGCACTGAATTAATTGCAACATATCTATAGGTAGTGGGCTAATTAGCAACATAATAAAATATACAGGAGGCAAGCTAAGAATGTGAACCTTTCCAATACTGTAGCAAGCAATGCCACAGAGTCTGCAATAGCTAAACATCAACCATATAAGAAAGCCTCACTTCTGACCTTGTTCAGGCAGAAGCATGAACACATTAAGCTCAAAATGGTCACATTCATGTATAGTCAGCACAAATCAAGAGCCACTTACACAGTCTCTTGCACTAGTGAACCGCAGTTTACTCACCCCCAAAAAAAAGCCATGGTTTAGTGCTTCTTTCTCTGATCGACGAGTATCAACTTTCAACCGTGCATCAATACATCTCTTATCCAAAACGAGCTGGTCACTCTCATGAAACTCCCTGATGGCAAATTCAGTACAAGAAGTGTCTAAAACATGCTTAGGGAGCCAATTGATTCACATAAATAGTGCAGCTCAAAAGGGTCCATGTCTATCGACCTAGCAGCTTCATTGCTTGGCTCCTAACAGATTGATGACCGATGAAGAATGCTACCTACTTATCAAGTAGTCCATGATGGAGAATCTTCATTCTGATTCAAAGCAGAGTTATCAAGCAATGTCTTCATGCTAATTGGAAGCAGAAAAATATACATTTGTTATCTAGTGTACAATACAAAGAATACCCGTCTATATCCTCTTTGACATCAAGCAATAGGACAAACTAAGCACTCATACTCATCCATAAAGTTTAAGAAGGAGAATGCCAAGACTGCGATAACAGAAATATCTACAAAAGCTCTCGACAACCATAGACGATGGCTGAATTATCGACCATCTCGAATTCCTAAACCTCCTCCCAACTTCGAACCTCCTTAATCTTTTATCAAACCCAACCTAACTCTAACCTTTATCTCCAATTGCAAAGCATTCAAACCTTAAATCGAATTCATTCCTAATTTATTATAATCCGCCTTCACCAAACCCAATTTGCTCTCAACAAGCTTGACCAAATCAAAAAACCTTGAAACTTCAGTCCGGTTTCACAAATGGCACCAGGAAGATGGATAATCGAGTTCAAATAACTTGTACGAAGATGGATGATCAAGTTCAAGAGAAATCCGACCAGCAGGTTGAATTGCACCAGGAAAATTCAGTGCAGTTCCACGAATTGGAACAACAATGACGTGTACGCCTTGGCTGTTCGAGAACCACGAGATGGTCGAGACCTAGTAGCAACAATCAACGAATTTGAACAGCCGCGACCGACGAATTTGACTGGAGATTGAGTAGTAACCGGCGGTAATCCAAGGAAAGGGGGTGTGAGAACGTGGAGTCGAGACCTAGGAACGAGAATTAAGAGTTGTGAATTAGTGAAAGAGTAAAAGTGGATTGATTAAAATAAAACAAACTTTTTTTTCTTTTTATAACTTCTTTTAGTATTAATACTATATATCTAATTCGAAAATACTAAGTATATAAGAAATATATATAAAACAATAATGCATACAATATTTTTTCATATTTCATATTTTTATTTACTTATTTTAAAGAAGAATTCCGAAATTAAGAAAATTTAAAATTATTTAATTATAATGATAAATTAAATAATAATTAAACAATAAATAAATAATTAAATACAACTTATTATTTTAAAGTAATTTATTCATTAAATTTACAATTTTTGGTACTGTACATGAATATATTTTAATTAACTATTTTATAATCTACATCACAAAATATACATCGTGTTTAAGATATGTTGTATAATGATAAAATACAAGATAGTGCACAATGTACATGGTATATACATCGGTTCTAATTTATGTTGTATAATTTGAAACCTAAAATTTATACATGGGTTTATAAATAACAAATGTATATAGTTTATACATCAGTTATACATTTAGCACGAAAAACTTTACACACCGGACTCAAAGAAGAATCGGTGTATAAAATCATATTTGCATTCTCTTACTATACTTTCACACACATCCGATGTATATCTATTGATGTAAAACACCATTTCTGTACTAGTGATGGCGGGGGTAGAAGAAGATGAAAGTGTAGACATGGTATTGGGTTGTGTTTGAGAAAGAGAGGGAAGTTGAGAGTGTTTAGGGTTTGAAACGGCAGAGAACAAAGAGCAAGGAGAAAATGGATTCAGAAATTCAGAGAAAGAGGGAGTGAAACAGTGGTAAGGTAAGGGTTGCGTTTTATAGAAGATAAGAGATTTGGAAACGAAATAGAAAAGGAAATAGGGGATAGAGTTATCAAAAATCTCGCCATTGATATCTTCAAAAATTGGCAACCAGGTCGTTTCTCTCTCCTCTGATAACGGCTACTTTTCTTCGTATTTCTCACAATCAAATTGTTCCTTGCTGCAAAGCCATCAAGTCACCATTGAATACCAACGACTTAGCGAGCAACGGCTACCTGCAACTCTCAACGTTCAGCAGACTGTTCCCATACACTGCTCCTCTGATAACGGCTACCAAAAATCTCGCCATTTGTCCTCAATTTTTCCCTCCTTTGCTAACACAGCTTGGGTGTATAACATTCTCAAGCATTTCTGAGAGCACTTTTCAAGGATGCACTTGAAGAAGACCTTAACCCACTCAGGGCCATTTACTATCTCCATGGGAAAGGCAGTGCAATTCTTAGTCATCTCAAAACATATCTTTCGATGCTGATCAACAAACATGTTGTCGATGTGTTGCACAATTGTGTCGAACCCTCCAACGGATGTCTCAATCATGGCCTTAAGCATAGAGTGCTGACCCCCAACCCTGAAAATAATACACACGTTTACGTTTTACTAAATGACTTTTAAAACCCAACTTGATTGCAAATGTTTGTATGAAAGTTACCTGTTTGATGTTCTTGTGGCAAAATGGAGAACATCATCGCACCATGCCGCAACTAGCTTTTCCTTATGGAGATTAAACCAAGTTTGCTCGACATATCTAACAAGGCCTTCATTCCATGTCTCCTTAAAGTGAGCAAGTCGCTCTCCATACTCCTCCTTTGTGTGCGACCTCATCACCCGACGAACACTTCCCGAAAATTTCTTCTCGTCAATTTTTATCGACTTAGCATATGCGTTCACATTACGGTCTACATGGACCTGACACAAATGATGCCAAACCTTCGGAAACACCTTATCGGCGGCCTTGATCAGTCCTAGCTCTCGATCAGACATGATGCATACAAGACCTTTCCCCCCGAACAACCACTTCAATCGTGTCAATGCCCATGCATAGTGGCTTGTCGTCTCCCTTTCAATGAACGCCAGAGCGATGCAATATGAGAAGTGGATGCAAGTAAATCCAACAATCTGGAATAGTGGCATACCGTATCTATAAATGCAACACAAAAAATACTTCAAACCCGCCCAAAATACCATTATCTACTCATAATACTAAAACGAGTAGAGTTTACCTGTTGGTTTTGTACGTCGAATCCATGATGACGAAATTAGGGAACAAACACAACAAATGTCGAGCGTCTGGGTGAGAAACAAACAAGCACGACAACACCTCCTTCCCATCTGCCCTCGTTTTAGTAGCGGTGTCCAGCAAATAGCCTTTGTCCTTCAAAAACCCCAATGACCATTGCGTCACATTTAGATTGCCCAGGGATTTCAACCTCTCCTTAGCCCTAACAGTGTACACTTGCCTCCTCGATACCGTTGAACCCGTATATTCATTCATAATCTGTGTAGAAAACCTTGGGTCTTGCACCCGCCGCAGTATCAATCATCACTTTTCTACGTTGCTCCTTCGTAAGTCGGGAAGCAAATGCATGGTCAATCAAGGTGGTCGAAAGAAGATGGTTATGGCATGCTCTAACAACTGATATGGTCCACCCAGGAGCTCTACTAGCATTTCCTTCACTAAAAATACCATGCAATAAAAAGGGACAACCCTTCTTCTTTGACCTAGCTTTATTCACTCGTATCGGGCTTATCTTTTTACCATCGACTAACTTCTTTTTTTTGCCGGACCTAGGTAACCCGGATCTCTCATAATGAAATATAATCCTTCTAGGCTTTGATGATTTAGTAGTGATCACCATAAAAAGACTAAAACCGACCTTTTGCACCCACTCCCTCAAACCCTCCATACTCGGAAATATCTCATTAGTAGTAAAATGGGATGAGAAGTCGATTGCTAGAAATTTATCATCACTAGAATCACCCTATTTATATAAAAAATTAGTACATTAGAGACTAATTAATAATTACATTTATAAAAAAAAATCTAATTTAAACATTATTTCTAAACTTTCTACATACACACATCTATGTTATTTCTAAACATTCTACATACATAAATCTATGTTATTTCTAGACATTATACATACATGCATATAGTTTATTATGAAAACACAATCATTTCAGAGACTAATTAGTATTTATATTTATTATGAAAAAACAATCATTTTATTTCACCATTTATCTAATATTATATATACAGGTAATATCTAATTACTTTATACTGTAAAAAAATAAAAATATTACATACCCTGAAATACTGAGGAGAAATCAGCGACTAAAAATCAACTTCATCATCTAGAGATGTGGGTGTGCTCGAAGACAACTCGAACAACCCCCTCCAACAAGAATCGCTTGACGACAACATATATATAGCCGGAAAATTACAATCGGTTTGAAGTAATTTTTTTTTTGTAATTCAATGGTGGTTCAACTACTATTACATATCCCATATATATAGCCGGCCACATGCGCGGAAGTACTTTGTTGCTCAAATTGTGTTGCAGATACTGTCGTACAAAATGACCATTTAGACTAAAACGGGATAATTCTGGGCGGCACTATGTGCAGCACAAATTGACTGTTTAACTTCAATCGTACACTCTCTGGACGGCACCTAGTGAGGTTATTTCTGCGCGCAGCAAAGTAGAAGAAATATACAATAATGTATGCAGAGAAGATAATCAAAGAAATATGGCCGGCAACAGTATAGTAGCCCTTTATTCGAGAATGATTGATGATGGAATCAAGAACAAACCCCAAATTACATAATAAAATTAGATCATAAACATAAAAGTGAAGTTGCAATCTAGCCACCCACACGATGGAGCGAGCAAACAACACATAAATATATCAGACGTGGAAAGCTTGATGATAGAGCGAAAGAGCATCATCCTTGATGACTTTGGCAGAGTAAGTGTAGCCATCAATCTCCCTGTAGAGGGCAGTACACAACCTGGCCAGGTTCAATGGCAGGTCGAGGACTCGAGGGGACACGGGGTTTGGCTTGATGAGCCCCTCGTTCACATCTTTCCACCCATCTGATATTATCTCTCGGATCGCTCGAACCGCTTCTCCTCTGCTTACTCCGTGCTCATTCATGTAGCATTCCACTCCCGATGCAACATGGAGGCCTCGTTCTTGCTCCTCCTGATCATCAATTTGTATTCATCAATGCAAACCTAGCTAGCTATGTACGCGCGTAACGTACGTTGAGCTTGCATTAATTGTATTCATGCACGTACAAACCTGATGAGTGAAGATGTCATTTATTAGACGACCAACTACTTCAGCACCTCTTATAGCTTGAGGAACTGGATTGATAACCCATTCGAATGCTTTCTCATTTGTGGTTTCAGCTGCCTCCATTCCCATCATGGCTGAGGTGATCACTATCTGAGCAACCGATGTGATTCTTGCATTCATCATGTACTCGTCGAAGCTTGGTATATAGTTTTGATGTGCCCAATTCACCTCCACGTAGTAGCTTCTTACAAGCTCCAGAAGCTATATACATTCGCGTTTGTATGTTTAATTCATTAATAATTCCTCAAAGATTATAGTTACTGGAAATCGTTAATATGTACGTACGTACGTACGTACAATATTTATATGGTTGAAATTAAGACTTCTTACTCTTGCTTTGGCATAGCGGGCAACATATTCTCTTCCTTGTTTGGCCATCTCCTTTTCAAATATATCATACTCGTTAAAGACATAGCCAAATACCAATTTCATTTTCCCTGGAAGCTCAGCAGCTGCGCTCTTGTCCCACCTAACAGATATACATATATAAGTAGTCCATACAACGTAACGTAAGCTCTAATGAATTGACTCAAGTGCTATATATAGCAATAAACGTACTACTAGCTAGCTAGCTAGTAGATTTAAGTCAGTCAAATTAACCTCTCAAAGGCTTGTGTGAGTAGACGTAGTTCATCAAAGGTTCCAAATGCATCATAAGTGTCATCTAAAATTGATATTATAAGAAACACTTTTGCCATGAAAACGCGGGCTCGAGAGTAGCGACCCTCAAAATACATCCCTACTGCCCAGAAGTGACACTCTAAACTTCGATCCCTTGCATATGGGAGTTGTGTCTTGACATCCAATTGTTTCCACCACCTATATATAATATGCACAAAATTAAATTGGGAATTTAATTAGCATATCAAATATGTATATTATATTGAGGAAGAATAATTGATAAACTTGCTTGACAATGTGGCTCAACTCCTCACGATGGAGTAACTGCAACATGTTGAAGTCGAGCTTTGCTAGGTGCAGCAAGGTCTCATTTCGAGACTCATCTTCTTCATAGATACTTATAAAATGTCTGGTTTCAACTCTCCTAACACCCGTGTGGAATGCTTCTTTTGTTGCTTTAGCAACTTTCTTTACAGAGAGATCGATCCTCCATGTTGGATTGGGAGGCAACAGACTTGAGAATACTCGCCGTTACGTCGAACGCTTCATCTAGAAACTCCTCGTTGCGCATCCTTACACTAGCCGCCTCATACAAACTCAATATTCCCTTTACATCACCCTTTAGGCTTTCTTTGAGCTTCCTATCACTATCCTTGAACTTGTCAAACACATCTATACTCGCAAGATTTCAAAACTGTGTTAATTTGTAGTGCATATATAGTACTAATTTGGAATTCCATCTTTATTAAGATTTCATCTTCTTTTTAGAAAAAGAAATTGCTTATTTTATAACCTTAAACCTTATATAAATTAGAGTTGATAATTAGGATTTAGGGTTTATAGTTTCAGATTTAGGTGTTTGAATTTAGGATTTAGGATTTTAGGGTTATAGAATTTAGGGTTTAGAATATCAAATAAACAAATTTAACCTAGAGTTGGGAGCATAAAAGGGAGTAGAAGATTTGATCTTCCAAAATCAGTTCGGATCGACTTTTTGAAACCGGACCGAGAAAATATCGGTTCACTCTTCGGTCCAACAATTTTCAAATTTCGGTTTTGGAATTTTAAACACTTAATTAGTTTATTTGTCTCATCAAATACTTAGAAACTATAAGTTCTATCTTGATTATACAAATACCTCTATATTAGATGTGCATGCATTTAAAGAAGAAAACAAATACCGCTTGATATTTTGTATCCATGTTGTCTGAAAATAAGAAAGTGAACGCCAACAGTGTAGAGATCGCGGTTGTTTTCATAATCGTAAGCTTCGAAAATGCATCCCAGTTGATCCTCAATCTCCTTCTCAAAGTAGTAGGAGATTCCGAGACGATCTAACGCGTAGATCAAATCAAGCTTTTGATTTTGGTTCAAGGATTCGTCCAACATTATGTCTCTAACTTGCTCCTTGAGTGAATCTATTTCCTTGGCATACGCTTCCTTCCGCTGTAGGTACACATATAAATTATAACACCAATACAACATACGTACGAATAATTAACTAATAAATGACCTAATATACATTGAATTAATCCATAAAATGAAAATGAAAAGAAATAAAAAGGCTCATTAAATATAAAGAATTCGTTATATATCGTTACCAAAATATCAACACCGTGTTCTAAGAAGCGATCGCCCCAAATATCTTCAGGAAAACCAGCGAGTGGCCTGAACACGTTTTTTGAGTCTGCAACACTACTTTCAGAAGCTGAAGAAGCCATCACTGTTTGTAGCAATTGCTATTAATTTCCTGTAGATCGATCGCACTGATTCCACTCTCGATATATGCATGTATTTATATCGACATGTGAATATGTGATGGTTCCACAAGAATCACAAGATAATGCTAATTTAGCAACTTGTTACTGATCTGCCCGCCCACCCATATATAATTTATCTTAATTATGAGCTTTTGATCATGGCTTACCTCACATATTTTGTCTCCGATCTCACCTTACGTTACACGTGCTTTATTATATATATTTATGTTGAATCGTTAGTGTCTTTAATCAGGGAATTATGTGACTGTTTCCTGGGCAGCGAAAATAAGTAAAGAGATTCAAAGTAACAACACAGTTCCCAAAACGTTACTTGTATCATTAAGAGTTGTGCAATCTTACAAGTCTTCTCTCCACCTATATCCTAGGTTAAAGACTTTAAGTGCAATCACCTCTAAACAACACAAGAACAAAACAAAGACTAAAGCAAGAACTCCCCGTACCTCGCCTTAGCTTTCGATCTCAGTCCTCAAGAGCTCTGGATGACAATAGCTGAGATATCTTTCCCTAAGACAATTCTCATCTATATATAGAGTCTAACAAAGATCCTATTAACAAAAAATCTAACTACACACACGTATGGTAACTATGACAAATTCTGTTTCCAAATAAACTCTAAATCTGATAAACACATAGTTTTCATGTATAAAGTTTCTTTAGACTCAATATCTTCTTCTTCTTCTCCAAGTAAATTACGAAATCTTGTTTCCTTGTATAATCGAGTCTGTCTGGGAACAACTGACGTATTTCTGTGTTCTCGCATTGTTCCTCAGACGCGGCGTTTCCATAAATAGAACTTTCCTTGTATAAGCGTTACGCGCTTTCCAGCTTTATCAATTGTTTGCGCGGGCACTGTTCCTTGTTGTCATAGCTTTCCAATACGCTCCTCTGTTTCTCTTCTTCACTGTTTTGCCATTGTTCCTTTATCTCTTCATGAAACCTGAAATTCATAGGAACAACACAAAACCATAAAACCTAATAGTGTTTATCATCATCAAAATCAGAGGGAACTGTCAAGGTTCCAACAACTTCCCTCTTTTGGTGATGACAAACCCATTCAAAATTGTTCAATCAAAACCAAAAATTGTTCGACCAAAACAGAGTAACAAGCAAAGTAATATTTATCAACATGTATCTCAGTATAAATGTATAAGCAAAAATTTTATGTCAGAAGAAAAATTGCAATTCATACCTCCAAGTTGCATCATCATTTCCCTTCAGCACTGGCACCGTCCAGAAATTCTTAAAGAATTAGGAACAGTTTAAACTGTTACCTCTCCTAACTGAGTTATCGCAAACAATTTCCACACTTCCCTCTTTTGGCATCATCAAAAGACCAATAATAACCAGTGGAACAACATAGCTAAGTAACAGTTACCAGCAAAGACAAGTTCATTCATAATGCAGGGAATTGATTACAAGAATCAAAAGACAAGCAAGCAGACAACCACAAAATAATCACAATGCAAACATCTAAACAAGATAACATATAGAAATTCAAGAGAAGAGGGTCAGACGGGCTGGATAAAAGAGGTGTCCACTCAAGACTCAGAATCCGCCTTCTGGGCCTTGTCCTTATTGAGAAAATACTCAAGAAGCAGAGACATAATATTTTTGATCTCACGCAACTCAGTGAGCATCTGACTTTGTACTGAAGCGCCTTTGGATGTTCCTTCTCCAGCCTCTCGCTTAAGAATATCAGACACAGGCAGAGTTCCCTTGGTGTCTCCTTGGAACTGCATCTAATTCACATTCACCATGTCAAGCTCAGTGACCATGAGAATTTCACCTTCTGCTTGCAGAATCAGTTTGATGACATTGGGGTAAGCAAGGGAGTGGGTTTTGACACTACACTTAGCCATGTGCTGTAGAATGACCTGTGGAAGGTCAATCTTCTCCATGTTCCGGAACCTATCCACCAATAGCAGATCAGTAGTGGTGATGGTGTTCCTCTTTTCTTGCTTGGGAACAACTGCCTTCATGATGATGTGGTGAGCGATTCTCTGGGGCAGAGTGAGAGCTGACACATGAGTGGCTGGTATCTTAGACTTGAATAGCCTCTCAGAGCTTGCCTCATTGGCCGCTTTCATGGCGTCGGCGCTCTTCTCAGAAATTTCGCCAAACCCCTCAGCAGTGACGGCCAACAGACGACCCACCTTGGAAGTAGTAAAGGACAGCGTTTCCCCCTGAACTGATGATGTTCCCACCATTGTAGCACCGGTGTTGAGCTGGAAGGAACGGTAGAACTCCTTTATCTGAACGGGGTTGGCCATGACGTTGTTGGAGAGAAACTGTTCCCAACCTTAGAACTTGATGCGCTCCAAGACAGCAGAAAAGTCGTTGATGATGAGGAAGTTCTCTGGGATGAGGAGTTGGGGAATTATTTTCTTCCCATCAACAGCCCTGTCCTCCAGCTTGGCCTTCTTCCTGGACTCAGACTTGGCTTCAGTTTTCTTTGCAGATCGGAGCCTTGTTTTGAGGGTGCCCGGAGTGGTCTCACCAGCGTCAAATTTGGTTGGAGTAGACACGCCGGTGGACGCTCTCAGTTCCCCTGTGATCACAACATCAGGGTTCACCTCGTCTTCCTTGTCGGCGGCCCCAACGGTGTGCTTTCTCTTTTGACTGGGAGCCACTGTTTCCAGAGGTTGGTGACCCAACTCAGCCTCCACCTCAGCCATGGCCTCCTCCTCTTCAGCTTCTTTGGATTTGGGAGGAGAGTCCACTTCTTCTTCATGCTCAGAAACAGTCACCATCTCTTTGGAGGCCTCAGTTTCTGGGACCGGCTCCACTGATGGTTGTTCCCCCTGAGACTGTTCCTTATGGAGCTCAGCGATTGAGGATGTAGCTTCTTTGGCGATGTCAACCACAACAGCCATGGAGGTGGTGTCCTTGGATTGTGGAGTTCTAACCGCCTGGAGAGCTTCAATGGAGTGCTTGAGAGCGGCTAGTTGCTCTTCAGTGAAGCTAGTGACATCAATGCACTAGTACAAAAAACGCATTTTACATCGGGCGTTTTAGGCTTTATACATCGGTTATTAACCGGTGTACAGGTCTCTGGCGTATTAAGTAGAACCGATGTATAAAACTTTTATACATCGGTTCTAAACCGGTGTATAATCTTAAAAAAATCCAATGTAATTTTTTTAGCGGATTGAGTGAGGGTATATACATCAGTTGAGACCCGATGTATAATCGTTAAAAATCCAATGTAATAATGATCCATATATATTACATAGTTTACATAACCGGTGTATACAGCTTTTATTTTAAAAAAAAATTGCAAATAATATTTATAATGTCAAATTTCTTGTAGTTTCAAAACCAATTCCTGACGTTCTGTACAATCCAAAATAATAATTTCTGCACTATCAACTACTACCAGCAATCCGAATCAAACAAACAATATAAGTATCAAACTTTTAAATGCTCAAATGGACAAGAATAATATATACATCATTCTATGAAATTAGACTTAACTAGAAAATGACATATAGTGTCTAATTGCTCATGTACCAAGGGCAAAATTTGGAAAACTATAAAGTAGTACAAATCCACAGCCCTATCACAGGTGACTATACAGTGAAATTCAAGGTAGGTGACTATGAATTCACCTTGAAGATTACAATCGTAGTCGATCCATCGACCCATCCATTTCTTTCCGAGCCAAGTCGTATATCACTGCTTTCTTTAGCGCGCTCTTCTACGGACCGTCAAAGTAATACACAGAAGTGTGATCAAAGACTTGGTTGTCTAAAGAGGAACCGATGAGAAGACTAAACTTAATAATTTGTTGAAAAGTCAGAAATCAATGGAAGTGCAAGCTTAACTGCCATAAAATTCAGATATAAATTGTACTACACAAACAAGGTAAGCAGCAGAACCAACTTTTCTTTTTCATATCGTGGTACACCACCTCTTGTTAGGCAAATTTCGAAAGATTCATGCTCATTTCGATACAAAATGCAATCGTTAGGACATGCATGTATCTTCTTATAATCTTTTCTCTAGGGAATGCAAATGTTTCTTCTCTGAACAAGTACTGGTTCCTATATACATACACCAACCTAGACAGGCAATAGTGAAACAAAGAGGCCTAAGTTGTTTTGAAAGTTTGTCCCCATACAAAGTACTTAGCTTCCAAATAACCTCGATCTTTAATTTTAATAAACCTTTCTCACATAATTCCATAGAAAATTACATTCTTAATGTAAAATGTAATGACACATGAATTTGTTTCCTAGTGAAATATATATACAAAGATGAACCAACCCATAGAAAAATCAGAATGATATATGCTTACCTTGAAATGGACCATAGGAGATGAAGTTATATGTGATCCATTTCAGTGTGCAACTTTGAACAATAGAACAGCTACTCTTGCCTCCTGTCAATTCAACTAATAAACTATCAACGGAAGTTTTCAAACACTTACAAGAGTGCTGTCATCTTTTGTATAGAATAGCAAAGTACAAAGTCTTCTAAGAAGGATAAGAAAAGGTCTATAAGAACAACTCGTCTTCTAGAAACAATTTTACATTTAACTTAGCCACTGGTCTATGCAATCCATGTGAAAATTGTGAGCCACTGGTCTATGCGATAGAGCATTAACTGTAGTGCAGTTCTCGTGTAACAAACACTAATTTTGTGTCTCACTGATCATGTTTCTAAAGTTCAATCATAGATGACACACTTTGATATATTTAATAGTTTTATGTCTGAGTTTAATCATATAGGGGATAGTGTACAACATCTATACTACAGTTGAAAGATAGAATAATTGTTAAACAGAAAGGTCATAGTAGATTTGGCTGCAGATACCTGAGCTGCAGTTAAGTCCTGGATGATAGGCAACAACATCTTGGCCCATGCCTCTCATTTTTTGTCCAGCAGCCTCCAAAGCCCAATCAGGCACACAGATTAGGTCAACCAAAACATGGCGATCACAAGTAAGAAAATCTTATAGGCCTACAAGCAAAGTCATATTCCAAAAAACATTGGAGATCCTCAACTAAACCTACAAATACATACTTCGTATTCTGAGATGGGAATGCCCTACTGAGCACGTAGTCGGAGTACTTATCTTTGAGTTAACCACTGTAGATAGCAAAACAAGATATATAAAACAGTTGTAGAAACATATATATATATATATATATAACAAGTAATTGCATAGTAAATTCGCACTGAATTAATTGCAACATATCTATAGGTAGTGGGCTAATTAGCAACATAATAAAATATACAGGAGGCAAGCTAAGAATGTGAACCTTTCCAATACTGTAGCAAGCAATGCCACAGAGTCTGCAATAGCTAAACATCAACCATATAAGAAAGCCTCACTTCTGACCTTGTTCAGGCAGAAGCATGAACACATTAAGCTCAAATGGTCACATTCATGTATAGTCAGCACAAATCAAGAGCCACTTACACAGTCTCTTGCACTAGTGAACCGCAGTTTACTCACCCCCAAAAAAAAGCCATGGTTTAGTGCTTCTTTCTCTGATCGACGAGTATCAACTTTCAACCGTGCATCAATACATCTCTTATCCAAAACGAGCTGGTCACTCTCATGAAACTCCCTGATGGCAAATTCAGTACAAGAAGTGTCTAAAACATGCTTAGGGAGCCAATTGATTCACATAAATAGTGCAGCTCAAAAGGGTCCATGTCTATCGACCTAGCAGCTTCATTGCTTGGCTCCTAACAGATTGATGACCGATGAAGAATGCTACCTACTTATCAAGTAGTCCATGATGGAGAATCTTCATTCTGATTCAAAGCAGAGTTATCAAGCAATGTCTTCATGCTAATTGGAAGCAGAAAAATATACATTTGTTATCTAGTGTACAATACAAAGAATACCCGTCTATATCCTCTTTGACATCAAGCAATAGGACAAACTAAGCACTCATACTCATCCATAAAGTTTAAGAAGGAGAATGCCAAGACTGCGATAACAGAAATATCTACAAAAGCTCTCGACAACCATAGACGATGGCTGAATTATCGACCATCTCGAATTCCTAAACCTCCTCCCAACTTCGAACCTCCTTAATCTTTTATCAAACCCAACCTAACTCTAACCTTTATCTCCAATTGCAAAGCATTCAAACCTTAAATCGAATTCATTCCTAATTTATTATAATCCGCCTTCACCAAACCCAATTTGCTCTCAACAAGCTTGACCAAATCAAAAAACCTTGAAACTTCAGTCCGGTTTCACAAATGGCACCAGGAAGATGGATAATCGAGTTCAAATAACTTGTACGAAGATGGATGATCAAGTTCAAGAGAAATCCGACCAGCAGGTTGAATTGCACCAGGAAAATTCAGTGCAGTTCCACGAATTGGAACAACAATGACGTGTACGCCTTGGCTGTTCGAGAACCACGAGATGGTCGAGACCTAGTAGCAACAATCAACGAATTTGAACAGCCGCGACCGACGAATTTGACTGGAGATTGAGTAGTAACCGGCGGTAATCCAAGGAAAGGGGGTGTGAGAACGTGGAGTCGAGACCTAGGAACGAGAATTAAGAGTTGTGAATTAGTGAAAGAGTAAAAGTGGATTGATTAAAATAAAACAAACTTTTTTTTCTTTTTATAACTTCTTTTAGTATTAATACTATATATCTAATTCGAAAATACTAAGTATATAAGAAATATATATAAAACAATAATGCATACAATATTTTTTCATATTTCATATTTTTATTTACTTATTTTAAAGAAGAATTCCGAAATTAAGAAAATTTAAATTATTTAATTATAATGATAAATTAAATAATAATTAAACAATAAATAAATAATTAAATACAACTTATTATTTTAAAGTAATTTATTCATTAAATTTACAATTTTTGGTACTGTACATGAATATATTTTAATTAACTATTTTATAATCTACATCACAAAATATACATCGTGTTTAAGATATGTTGTATAATGATAAAATACAAGATAGTGCACAATGTACATGGTATATACATCGGTTCTAATTTATGTTGTATAATTTGAAACCTAAAATTTATACATGGGTTTATAAATAACAAATGTATATAGTTTATACATCAGTTATACATTTAGCACGAAAAACTTTACACACCGGACTCAAAGAAGAATCGGTGTATAAAATCATATTTGCATTCTCTTACTATACTTTCACACACATCCGATGTATATCTATTGATGTAAAACACCATTTCTGTACTAGTGATGGCGGGGGTAGAAGAAGATGAAAGTGTAGACATGGTATTGGGTTGTGTTTGAGAAAGAGAGGGAAGTTGAGAGTGTTTAGGGTTTGAAACGGCAGAGAACAAAGAGCAAGGAGAAAATGGATTCAGAAATTCAGAGAAAGAGGGAGTGAAACAGTGGTAAGGTAAGGGTTGCGTTTTATAGAAGATAAGAGATTGGAAACGAAATAGAAAAGGAAATAGGGGATAGAGTTATCAAAAATCTCGCCATTGATATCTTCAAAAATTGGCAACCAGGTCGTTTCTCTCTCCTCTGATAACGGCTACTTTTCTTCGTATTTCTCACAATCAAATTGTTCCTTGCTGCAAAGCCATCAAGTCACCATTGAATACCAACGACTTAGCGAGCAACGGCTACCTGCAACTCTCAACGTTCAGCAGACTGTTCCCATACACTGCTCCTCTGATAACGGCTACCAAAAATCTCGCCATTTGTCCTCAATTTTTCCCTCCTTTGCTAACACAGCTTGGGTGTATAACATTCTCAAGCATTTCTGAGAGCACTTTTCAAGGATGCACTTGAAGAAGACCTTAACCCACTCAGGGCCATTTACTATCTCCATGGGAAAGGCAGTGCAATTCTTAGTCATCTCAAAACATATCTTTCGATGCTGATCAACAAACATGTTGTCGATGTGTTGCACAATTGTGTCGAACCCTCCAACGGATGTCTCAATCATGGCCTTAAGCATAGAGTGCTGACCCCCAACCCTGAAAATAATACACACGTTTACGTTTTACTAAATGACTTTTAAACCCAACTTGATTGCAAATGTTTGTATGAAAGTTACCTGTTTGATGTCTTGTGGCAAAATGGAGAACATCATCGCACCATGCCGCAACTAGCTTTTCCTTATGGAGATTAAACCAAGTTTGCTCGACATATCTAACAAGGCCTTCATTCCATGTCTCCTTAAAGTGAGCAAGTCGCTCTCCATACTCCTCCTTTGTGTGCGACCTCATCACCCGACGAACACTTCCCGAAAATTTCTTCTCGTCAATTTTATCGACTTAGCATATGCGTTCACATTACGGTCTACATGGACCTGACACAAATGATGCCAAACCTTCGGAAACACCTTATCGGCGGCCTTGATCAGTCCTAGCTCTCGATCAGACATGATGCATACAAGACCTTTCCCCCCGAACAACCACTTCAATCGTGTCAATGCCCATGCATAGTGGCTTGTCGTCTCCCTTTCAATGAACGCCAGAGCGATGCAATATGAGAAGTGGATGCAAGTAAATCCAACAATCTGGAATAGTGGCATACCGTATCTATAAATGCAACACAAAAAATACTTCAAACCCGCCCAAAATACCATTATCTACTCATAATACTAAAACGAGTAGAGTTTACCTGTTGGTTTTGTACGTCGAATCCATGATGACGAAATTAGGGAACAAACACAACAAATGTCGAGCGTCTGGGTGAGAAACAAACAAGCACGACAACACCTCCTTCCCATCTGCCCTCGTTTTAGTAGCGGTGTCCAGCAAATAGCCTTTGTCCTTCAAAAACCCCAATGACCATTGCGTCACATTTAGATTGCCCAGGGATTTCAACCTCTCCTTAGCCCTAACAGTGTACACTTGCCTCCTCGATACCGTTGAACCCGTATATTCATTCATAATCTGTGTAGAAAACCTTGGGTCTTGCACCCGCCGCAGTATCAATCATCACTTTTCTACGTTGCTCCTTCGTAAGTCGGGAAGCAAATGCATGGTCAATCAAGGTGGTCGAAAGAAGATGGTTATGGCATGCTCTAACAACTGATATGGTCCACCCAGGAGCTCTACTAGCATTTCCTTCACTAAAAATACCATGCAATAAAAAGGGACAACCCTTCTTCTTTGACCTAGCTTTATTCACTCGTATCGGGCTTATCTTTTTACCATCGACTAACTTCTTTTTTTTGCCGGACCTAGGTAACCCGGATCTCTCATAATGAAATATAATCCTTCTAGGCTTTGATGATTTAGTAGTGATCACCATAAAAAGACTAAACCGACCTTTGCAACCCACTCCCTCAAACCCTCCATACTCGGAAATATCTCATTAGTAGTAAAATGGGATGAGAAGTCGATTGCTAGAAATTTATCATCACTAGAATCACCCTATTTATATAAAAAATTAGTACATTAGAGACTAATTAATAATTACATTTATAAAAAAAAATCTAATTTAAACATTATTTCTAAACTTTCTACATACACACATCTATGTTATTTCTAAACATTCTACATACATAAATCTATGTTATTTCTAGACATTATACATACATGCATATAGTTTATTATGAAAACACAATCATTTCAGAGACTAATTAGTATTTATATTTATTATGAAAAAACAATCATTTTATTTCACCATTTATCTAATATTATATATACAGGTAATATCTAATTACTTTATACTGTAAAAAAATAAAAATATTACATACCCTGAAATACTGAGGAGAAATCAGCGACTAAAAATCAACTTCATCATCTAGAGATGTGGGTGTGCTCGAAGACAACTCGAACAACCCCCTCCAACAAGAATCGCTTGACGACAACATATATATAGCCGGAAAATTACAATCGGTTTGAAGTAATTTTTTTTTGTAATTCAATGGTGGTTCAACTACTATTACATATCCCATATATATAGCCGGCCACATGCGCGGAAGTACTTTGTTGCTCAAATTGTGTTGCAGATACTGTCGTACAAAATGACCATTTAGACTAAAACGGGATAATTCTGGGCGGCACTATGTGCAGCACAAATTGACTGTTTAACTTCAATCGTACACTCTCTGGACGGCACCTAGTGAGGTTATTTCTGCGCGCAGCAAAGTAGAAGAAATATACAATAATGTATGCAGAGAAGATAATCAAAGAAATATGGCCGGCAACAGTATAGTAGCCCTTTATTCGAGAATGATTGATGATGGAATCAAGAACAAACCCCAAATTACATAATAAAATTAGATCATAAACATAAAAGTGAAGTTGCAATCTAGCCACCCACACGATGGAGCGAGCAAACAACACATAAATATATCAGACGTGGAAAGCTTGATGATAGAGCGAAAGAGCATCATCCTTGATGACTTTGGCAGAGTAAGTGTAGCCATCAATCTCCCTGTAGAGGGCAGTACACAACCTGGCCAGGTTCAATGGCAGGTCGAGGACTCGAGGGGACACGGGGTTTGGCTTGATGAGCCCCTCGTTCACATCTTTCCACCCATCTGATATTATCTCTCGGATCGCTCGAACCGCTTCTCCTCTGCTTACTCCGTGCTCATTCATGTAGCATTCCACTCCCGATGCAACATGGAGGCCTCGTTCTTGCTCCTCCTGATCATCAATTTGTATTCATCAATGCAAACCTAGCTAGCTATGTACGCGCGTAACGTACGTTGAGCTTGCATTAATTGTATTCATGCACGTACAAACCTGATGAGTGAAGATGTCATTTATTAGACGACCAACTACTTCAGCACCTCTTATAGCTTGAGGAACTGGATTGATAACCCATTCGAATGCTTTCTCATTTGTGGTTTCAGCTGCCTCCATTCCCATCATGGCTGAGGTGATCACTATCTGAGCAACCGATGTGATTCTTGCATTCATCATGTACTCGTCGAAGCTTGGTATATAGTTTTGATGTGCCCAATTCACCTCCACGTAGTAGCTTCTTACAAGCTCCAGAAGCTATATACATTCGCGTTTGTATGTTTAATTCATTAATAATTCCTCAAAGATTATAGTTACTGGAAATCGTTAATATGTACGTACGTACGTACGTACAATATTTATATGGTTGAAATTAAGACTTCTTACTCTTGCTTTGGCATAGCGGGCAACATATTCTCTTCCTTGTTTGGCCATCTCCTTTTCAAATATATCATACTCGTTAAAGACATAGCCAAATACCAATTTCATTTTCCCTGGAAGCTCAGCAGCTGCGCTCTTGTCCCACCTAACAGATATACATATATAAGTAGTCCATACAACGTAACGTAAGCTCTAATGAATTGACTCAAGTGCTATATATAGCAATAAACGTACTACTAGCTAGCTAGCTAGTAGATTTAAGTCAGTCAAATTAACCTCTCAAAGGCTTGTGTGAGTAGACGTAGTTCATCAAAGGTTCCAAATGCATCATAAGTGTCATCTAAAATTGATATTATAAGAAACACTTTTGCCATGAAAACGCGGGCTCGAGAGTAGCGACCCTCAAAATACATCCCTACTGCCCAGAAGTGACACTCTAAACTTCGATCCCTTGCATATGGGAGTTGTGTCTTGACATCCAATTGTTTCCACCACCTATATATAATATGCACAAAATTAAATTGGGAATTTAATTAGCATATCAAATATGTATATTATATTGAGGAAGAATAATTGATAAACTTGCTTGACAATGTGGCTCAACTCCTCACGATGGAGTAACTGCAACATGTTGAAGTCGAGCTTTGCTAGGTGCAGCAAGGTCTCATTTCGAGACTCATCTTCTTCATAGATACTTATAAAATGTCTGGTTTCAACTCTCCTAACACCCGTGTGGAATGCTTCTTTTGTTGCTTTAGCAACTTTCTTTACAGAGAGATCGATCCTCCATGTTGGATTGGGAGGCAACAGACTTGAGAATACTCGCCGTTACGTCGAACGCTTCATCTAGAAACTCCTCGTTGCGCATCCTTACACTAGCCGCCTCATACAAACTCAATATTCCCTTTACATCACCCTTTAGGCTTTCTTTGAGCTTCCTATCACTATCCTTGAACTTGTCAAACACATCTATACTCGCAAGATTTCAAAACTGTGTTAATTTGTAGTGCATATATAGTACTAATTTGGAATTCCATCTTTATTAAGATTTCATCTTCTTTTTTAGAAAAAGAAATTGCTTATTTTATAACCTTAAACCTTATATAAATTAGAGTTGATAATTAGGATTTAGGGTTTATAGTTTCAGATTTAGGTGTTTGAATTTAGGATTTAGGATTTTAGGGTTATAGAATTTAGGGTTTAGAATATCAAATAAACAAATTTAACCTAGAGTTGGGAGCATAAAAGGGAGTAGAAGATTTGATCTTCCAAATCAGTTCGGATCGACTTTTGAAACCGGACCGAGAAAATATCGGTTCACTCTTCGGTCCAACAATTTTCAAATTTCGGTTTTGGAATTTTAAACACTTAATTAGTTTATTTGTCTCATCAAATACTTAGAAACTATAAGTTCTATCTTGATTATACAAATACCTCTATATTAGATGTGCATGCATTTAAAGAAGAAAACAAATACCGCTTGATATTTTGTATCCATGTTGTCTGAAAATAAGAAAGTGAACGCCAACAGTGTAGAGATCGCGGTTGTTTTCATAATCGTAAGCTTCGAAAATGCATCCCAGTTGATCCTCAATCTCCTTCTCAAAGTAGTAGGAGATTCCGAGACGATCTAACGCGTAGATCAAATCAAGCTTTTGATTTTGGTTCAAGGATTCGTCCAACATTATGTCTCTAACTTGCTCCTTGAGTGAATCTATTTCCTTGGCATACGCTTCCTTCCGCTGTAGGTACACATATAAATTATAACACCAATACAACATACGTACGAATAATTAACTAATAAATGACCTAATATACATTGAATTAATCCATAAAATGAAAATGAAAAGAAATAAAAAGGCTCATTAAATATAAAGAATTCGTTATATATCGTTACCAAAATATCAACACCGTGTTCTAAGAAGCGATCGCCCCAAATATCTTCAGGAAAACCAGCGAGTGGCCTGAACACGTTTTTTGAGTCTGCAACACTACTTTCAGAAGCTGAAGAAGCCATCACTGTTTGTAGCAATTGCTATTAATTTCCTGTAGATCGATCGCACTCATTCCACTCTTGATATATGCATGTATTTATATCGACACGTGAATATGTGATGGTTCCACAAGAATCACAAGATAATATTATTTAACAGCTTGTTACTGATCTGCCCGCCCATCCCATATATAATTAATCTTAATTATGAGCTTTTGATCATGGCTTACCTCACATATATATTTTGTCTCCGATCTCACCTTACGCTACGTGTGCTTATTATACTCCACAAGCGTTCGCCATTTTTTTTTACAAGATAAGAAGACTAGTTTCAAGATCGACAAAGATCAGAATATAGCATCATTAGAAGAGCCATAAGCTCTAGATTTGTCATGATATTTTCTGCAAAGTTGTCGTGTAAAAATTCACAAACATTCGCTCTTAGGTGGCAACATGCTTTAGCTGGGGAGACGCGGGTAGCATTTCCAAAAATAAAGGCAACGTACTTCAAAAATTAGATCATTTATCCTCAATGTCCATTAAAAGCTCAAACCCAAAATTCATTTGAATGAACTTGTGCCAATTACATGATCATTTAAACTAAGTTAACCGATCCATATGGTTGGTCAATGACAGTCTCCAGCATTCCGTACACCTTTTTTCCGGCCGTTTTTCATTTGAGGTCAACTTTTAATTTGCTTACCTTAGAATTTCATAATGCACGTACAATAGCTCCAATGCACATACATTATATATCCTCAATATTCTAAAAGTCGCTAGGCGGTGAGGGAGACTTAGCGCCTAGGCGGCTAGGCGGAACCTAGGCGAATTAAAAATTAATGCATGATCCATGTGATTATTTGATTATGTTCTACCAAATCCATTTATCTTTATAAAACTATGTTGGAATGAGGTTTAAGATTTTATTATGGGCCTCATTTTACAAAGCCTAACCTAAAATTATGTTCTTGCATCCGTCATCTTCTAAGATGTTGTTGCTTTCACATTTAAAATATGAAAAATGTGGACTACTAGAAGGGACTTTGAAAATTTAGTTAGACAAGCTTGGCGGGTTAACACTGAAGGATCTCATATGTATAACTTAGTTAAAAAAAACTATGGCACTCAAAATTAGTGCCAAAAAATGGAATAAAATCACTTTTGGGAACATCTTTAACCAAATCAAAGAGAACAAAGAAGAATGATCCAAAATCCAAAAAGATATTATTATCAACCCAAATCAAGACCTAATTTCTAAACAAAACAGATTTATAAGCAAAAAGGATAATCTACTATCCTTCCATAAAAAATACTAGAGCCAAAGAGCAAAAACTAAACATATCAAATCTATTGATACTAACTCAAACTACTTCCACAAAATTGCAAATGGTAGAAGAAGTAGGAAAAGCATTCGTGAAATCAGAACACAAGAAGGTACGATTATTATCGGCCATGAAAATATCCGAAACGAGATTAAATCAGACTTTCAAAAAAGATTCAAAAAAGGGAGAATCAACCAAAACACCTCTTGGACTTCTTGAATAATTTAAACAAACAAGTTTTTGACACAAACAATATTAATCTTATAAAAAACGTTTCTAATGACGAGATCAAAAAAGCAGTATTCAATATAGGTAGCAACAAATCACCGGAACCCAATGGAATGTCTGCCTTATTCTACCAAAAATACTGGCATATTGTCGGACCAACGGTTATCAAAGCCGTCAAAAGTTTTTCCACTCAGGAAAAATACTTAAACAAATTAATCATACCTTCATAACTCTTATACCTAAATATGATAACCCAAACTCAACTAATCATTACCGACCGATTAGTCTATGATAAAAAATATACAAAATCATTTCTAAGATTCTGACTGAACAGACAATGAGCTCACCCGCTACAACAGCTCCGCAATGGCGGCTTCACCCTAGTCGATTCGCGTCAGCTTAGAGATGGTGGTTGGAACGCGACGGCAACAACGGAAATTTTGTTAGAACGATAAAGGAAGTGATTCCCATTTTTCTTGGTATATCCAGATAATAGATAGGAGCATAAACTGAAACATTCTGGAGCTACAAAGATAGTTATTCCACGGCGACAAGCCGACATTAACGGCGGCCTTGGTCCTCTACTCTGTGAAAAATAGTATGGTTACAATGGTGGTCAATTGGATGCGTAAGTTTATGAGAATTAGGGCGATGAATTGGTCCAATTTCTTCAGCGTAGGCCGCCCTAGACGAGGCTGCTCCGATGAGATCGTTGAATTCAACGCTTGAGCGAACAAATTGGTGACAAAGATCTAAGCGAAAGGCTCCACTATCGAGAAGCCCAGAGCGCCGCCGTAGCAATCGAGATTGGCGTAGTTGTTCATGCTCTTCCCGTAGAAGTCTCTCGCCTTGGCTATCGCTCATATGGGGATTGTGATTACATTCATGAATTTGGTGGTGTTGTTTTGCGCTCTTTCATTTTTTTTGGGTGTAGATTTGAGAGAAGAAACGAATATTCTTGAATGAATGTCTCAATGGTTGATTGATGTTCATTTTTTGATATCTTCGGTCTCAGTTGGAATGAGAAATTCGTCATTGTCTTTGTTTCCCACAGACGGCGCCAACTGTGGTTGCATAAATCAGTATCACAATAAATTATTATTGACGACGACGAGAACCCGCAATTCCGATGAACGTCGATCCTTCTGATACATTTCTGATACCCTGCCAACATAGAAAGACTGTCAAAGGGCGGGGCTTTCTTCCTCGGAAGATCCTCCGACGCTCAAATCAAATCTCCTTTCGTAGAGATGGAGGCAAGAGTTTTTTCGTAAAGAATTGAATCATCATGCTAAGGTTATGAATATCTCTTTTATAGTAGAAACACATTTAATGGGTCTTTCTTCTCTTTAGAGGGCCTCTCTTCTCTTTAATGGGCCTTTTAAATTTATGTCTCTTTAATATCATCAATTAAATAATAATGATAAAAAATAATTTATTCTTTACCTCCACAAACAATAACCTATTTCGGTTGAATGTTTTCATCCATTGAATTAATTAGAAATTTGAATATGAAATTTTCTGTTTTAGTCATGTGCATGAATTCCAAAGAGAGGCGTAAGCGAAATAGATATCAAACTAGTAGATTGACCCGTGCCTTGTACGGGTTCTTGTAATAAAGAAGTGTATGTAATAATATTAAATAAATAATGGTAAATTAACTATTATAAAATAAAACCAACAAAATTAGGAAATTAAATCTTATATTGAAATTACAACGGAAGACTTTAAATAAATCTTAATTACATGACTAGGTTATAACACTTTCTCATATTTCATTAATTAGGAAATTAAAATCTTATATTCAAATAACCTGGAAAATTCTTCAAAACTAAACTTCAACTGCAAGCCTTCTTCTCCGTCTCGTACTCCTAAACAACCCGAGGCAAGTCGACTGATGTGTCGTATGGGACGAATGACACTAGCCAACCATGCAAGGAAAAATAATGGTTGGTTAGTCTAATGAAAGACTATGTAAGGGTATTTTATGTGAGGTTATATGTGGTCATATTTAGTTACTATCATTGTCCCTCGAATAAAAACCGATAGACGAGATATAACTAAAATACTTCTACTGAAATGAAGGATGGACAAAAGAGATATGCACCAAGAGAATACACGAATGAATGTGGGTATTATGGAAAAAAGATATGATTTGGTGGGAACGTTTTAAATCACACACATCATATATAAAATTTCATTGAATAATTAGGTCCGACCAACTTCACCGCATAATGCGAATCCAGATTGGAAAGACGACCGCTTAAGCTGGAGCACGAGCGTTTTCAAGTTGTACTTTCGCTCGAAGTTTATTAATTATGTGCTCGCATCACTTATCTTATTTAATTTCACCACACCACAATTATTCTTAAAGCTTTTAACACAATCTCGAATAAAACTAGATTAACACAGAGCGACATTATGTCCAATCCAATTGCACTAGCAAGGTGCTTAAACACCTCTTATCCATAATAGGTGGATAAGAAGCAACGGTCATGACCTTAAAAGTATCAGAGAATTATTCCGACTAATACCGAGTTATAAGGAGATCATTATGCCTCGTAAGGCCATAATATCTCTGACACAAAACTATTTAAGTCCACACTTAATGACTATAAAGTCCACACATAACACACAACGTCCACACTCAATACCGTCATTACGACGATAACAACATTAATCATATATACCTATATATAATTGTATATATATCAATAATAACTATCAACCTAGATATAAAATATTTAAAGCACACAAATGTTCCCAAACATTAATTAGGTTTTAGAAATTATCCAATTAATTTTAATATTAATTATCGATCAAAAAATAACTGAAATGACAAGAGCGAACCACTACATGCCTTAATTAGATTGCGATGAATAGCTTAAGTGTGGGTTAAGTTGAATCTAGACGGAATAACTTAATGGGCTAACTGGCCCATCTTTATTCACACCAATTTGTGAGGTGGCCCACGTCACCTTCTTCTTCAATTGGAGAACCCAATTTACGTACAGAATTTGCGCATCGGCAGAGGCATTGAACGAAGTGGTGCGGATGACGACAGAGGGTGGTCGGCGGGCGCTAAGCACATGAGCAAAAATGCTGGGGACTGGTGGCGGTGCTGATCGGTCGTGGCGACTGGACTAGACGGCGGTCGAGCGACCTCTGGGCAGCAGCAACTACGACACGAGCAGGGGTGTCGCGACTCTGGCTTCAAGTGCTCGCACAAGGCTCGATCGGACTCCAAATTACACGAGGTCGGTGGCGTTGTGACCCGTAGTGACACAAGCTAACACCGAGGATGTCTAGTGGCGGTGAGGGAAGTTCACTGGTGGTGGAAACACACAATAGTACCTTACGAAAAAACAGAGGACCGAGACATTTTAAGAGTTTGGGATGAAAATTTCAACCCGAATTCGGGTCCTATTTTAGCCATGGCTGGGATTTATGGTTTCAGTATCATTGGTGTTGGGCCCGAAAGCGCAAATTCGAGGCCAACTAGGAGTAACGATTAATTCGAACCCTTGTTGGTAACGAGCAATCTGGAAACCGAGAGACAATCTCCAAGGCTAAGGAAGTGCAAAATTAGCTAGTTTCTTCACCTTCTCTTTCTCTCTTCTCCAAGCTCTCTCCTCTCCTCTTTTTCTTTCTTTTGGCTGGCTGCAGCTAGGGCAACACTTGTGTCCAATTTGAGATTCAACTCACGTATCTCTCTTCCATTTGCTTATATATGCCTAAGCAAATAGAAGGCATTGGCTGGACCAAATGGGCCACAAGCCCAACAATCTCCCTTCCAGCCCAAGGGAAAGACGCCATCATCATGGCCTCACCTGCATCCGAGTCACCGTCCCGCCATCGTGGCACGGAACCGATGCTCGCCAAATATCATCATCACTACCACCCTCTAGCTCCCCCTCCTCCGTAACTCTCTCGTACACTGAGGTAGGATATCCGGTGGACTCATACTCTTCTCTCTCTGACCTCCTGGCAGTTTCTTCAATTTGTGTTGGCTCCCCCTGCTCAGATCCCTCATCAGTCTCAGCACCTGACAAACACTCCTCTATCATGGGTATCTCATCAACACCATCCCCTGAAGTAAACTCCACACTTATGCCATCCTCTTCTGACGTCTCAGAAGATCCGCTGAATCTTGTCTGCTTCACAGACAAACTACCATCACAAGTGCTCAAGGTCACACCGGCAACATATTTGAGAGACTTCTTTGCTTGAACCTTGCAGCCTCATCTCACTCAAGCATGCCGACTGCCTATGCATCCAATCAAGTGAAGTATCATCTCGAGCTCCACTCAAGCCTTCCTTGATAGCCCACATCTGAGTCCGATACAAGGTGTCTTTCAAGCTACCCCTGGCAATCACCATGGAACCTTTGATGAGCTTCCACTTCTTATCACCAAAGAAGTTCTTGTAGCCCTCCTGATCCAAAACATTAGAGAAATCAGATTCATCCGCAAATCCGGTATGTGGCACGCATTCTTCAATGTCAACGTGCAACCAATGTCTGTCTTCACACAAACATCACCCATACCAACCACCTTGCATGACTGGCGTTCCCCATCTTCACCGTGCCAAAGACTCATGTTCTGTACATAGTGAATGCTTCCTTCCTTGATGTACAGTGGTAAGATGAACCAGAGTCAACCCAGTCTACTCAAGTATCCGGCTCACAACTCTGAGCCTGAACGCAAGAGAGAACAATCATGCATCCTCATCACCATGCATAGTTTGCAGTGGTGTTTTCATCAGTTTCCTTCTGATTTTTCTCCTTCCATTGTTTATAGTTCCTCTTGATATGCCCTTCCTTGCCACAGAAATAACAGGCATAGCTCCCCCTAGTCTGTGATCTACCTCTCGATCTACTCCTCGAATCTGTCACCAAAGCCTGTGACGTATCCGTGCCCATATCCTTCCTCCTAGTCTCCTCATTGTAGAGACTATCCTTCACTACAGAGAAAGACACAACACC
>WOAB01000116.1:0-45570 GCA_027886185.1 Rheum nobile | reverse complement strand
TAAAATTTAGTTTTTAACAGGGATAGCAGAAATCCTATGATTTTTAATTCCTACACTAGTACATTTCTCCATGAAAGAGTGATGCTTTCTACGAATTTCAAAAGCTTTGAACCAACTAGATAAGTTATCATTCTAATCACCATTGGTTTACACTTGAATTGCAAAGACCCTTTTGGCCTGCTCAAAATTCTGGCAACTCTAGTGTGAATGCAAAACATTTCATATAGCTTACGGTACAAAAAGCAAAGCTCCAATGCGCCTGTGTTGTGCTAGTAGAGCCAGCTGTGATATTTTGGGGTCTGTCAAGCTCAAGATTTGGGTATCATAGTAGCCAAGGCACCAAGCTGCATAACAGATAGCTAATTCTACCACCAAGGCGAGCGGATGTCATTGACAAACAAAGTTGTGAAAATAAAAAAAACTAATCAACCAAAACACGAACTTCTATTGGTAAAAGCCTGGTCACATGAACAGCAAGATTCTTAGAATGACGCCTTGGAGGTCTTGCCTCCTGCCGGAGTCACTCGGATCTGCCTACCATCAAGATCCTGCATCAGATAAAAGTAACCATTACATCTTCATCGCCACAACAACCTCTAATAAACTGATAGTAAAAATACTATTAGAGACATAGTGCTGTTATAGGAGATACACTTACAGCGCCATCCAAGAGGCGATTGCGGTATTGACCTCTTCAACGGTGTTGTATGTTACAAATCCAAAACCTCTGACCTTCCACTTTCCCTATCATAGATTACCTTGGCTTCGACAACATTCCGTGGTCACTAAACAGTTCCTCAAAGCAAATCATCAACTCCCCATAAAGATTGCTCACATGAATCCTGTGGCTACTCTCGAAACTAGATCCACCCCTAGGAGATCTTGAAACGAATTTTCCCGTTGAAAGAACCTTCCCCTCTAGGAGGTGGAAATGAACCTTCCCGTTGAAATGAACCTTCCCTTCTAGGAGGTGGAGGTCCAGCATTCACCCTCAAAGTCCGCCATCCAAATCCTGTTCCATTGAAACCCTTTGTCAGATAACATATTGAAAGCACAATGCAAAATTAAATGAAAAAATCCTCTTTTTTGAATGCTTATGTGTTTCTTTCAATCATCTGAGTCTTAGCTTTGTTGCCATTTTGGACTTGTACATTTTGAAACTATAACCAAAACATATAGGAGTAAATTACCAAAACAAATAACATATGGCCAAGTAATATGAGAAAACAGTGACAGTGTTAAACCAAAAATAATAAGAGAATTTACATAGCCATTGAACTGTTGGGCAGCTGCTTCTGCTTCCTCAACACTGGACATGGTCACGAACCCAAACCCTCTGCTCCTTCCAGTGGCTTTATCATATATAACCTGCAGTAACATACAAATTTAAGCACTATAGAACTGATGGTAACACCAATAACAAGCACATTCAGCAGTATTTGCGCTTCTTAGAAGAGATAGAACAGGACAGCCCAATCTTAAACCAGTATGGCTACTAGAGTAGTGGGACTGTATACAAAATCACAAATACTAATATACGTTCCAGATGAAAAGGCTCCTTCAAAAGTCAAGAGATTATACATGACAAAACAACACCTGAAAACATCAATTGCGTCCTGATACTGAAACGAAATCACAATTACGCACTACAACATACACAATCACCGCAAACTAACATTTATAATTTACTAGAAGAACGCATACCTCGACCATCTCAACATTACCAGCGGTCTCGAACAAGCCAGCGAGCTGAGCGCTGTCGGCGCTGAAGGGAAGGTTACCGACGAAGAGCTTGACGTCAGGGGAGAATCCACGGTCGCCGAAGACCTCCTCGTCCTCGTCCTGCTCAACCTCCGACGACATAGCGACGTTTCGCACGAACTTGGAGGAGAGCGCCGGGAAGCGGTTTTACGGAGGGAAATGCGACGGAGAGAGATGAAGCGGTGGCCGGAGCGGCGGATTTCAGTGAGGAGGAAAGAGAGTGGAGAATGTGCGGGAGGACTTCGGTTTGGGGACTGCAAAAGAGGAGAGAGTGAAGGAGGAAGTAGAAGCCATGGCCATGGAGAATCGGGAAAGAGGGGGTTTGGCGCCGTTTGGGGGGACTGGAGACGATGATAAGGAGAAACCTAAAGAAATGGATAGGAGTTTGAAATGCGAGGCCTTCAGGTCTTAGGGTAGTTTGATATTTATCGGCAAACAAGGGAAGGATAAGATATTTTTTGATTGGGTTCGGATATTGGTACAAAACGCCTCGTTTTAGTGTTTTCCAGCCTTTAGTTCAGCAAGTTGGGGAATGATAGGGGATTGGAGTGGAGAGGGATAAGATTTTTTTTTTGTAGAAGGGTGTGGATATTGGGATAAACTCGTCGTTTCATGGTTATGGATCAACAAATGGACAAGTGGACACGGGATACACCGTTTGTTTTATTCAGCCTGGAATTGAAAGCCCAAAGTAGAAGGTGGGCCACATAAGAAAGTCAGATCCTCAACTATTAGTGGGCCGTATTTTATTACTAATTGTGACCCAAAAGCCCAAAACGATTTTAAGCTATGCAAAAACGATGGTTTTTGGCCCATTGGTCTTTTAAGAGTTTTTAATTAACAAAATTACCCCTTATTAGTTTTTATGTATTTTTTCTACCCCCTACTAACTTATTTTATTTTATTTTTTTCTTCTTCTTCTTTGTTTTTTCTCTCTCTAAAATATTGTTTTTTTGGGGTTTAGGATTTAGGGTTTAAAGTGTAGGGTTTAGGGGATAGGGTTTAGGGGGAAGGGGAGGGGGTTAGTTTCCTAGGGAGTTAATTTCTTAATAAAAACGTTGTACATGGGTCATTTACCCAACTCATCCTGCAAAAGCTAGCCCTGTTATTTTGGTTTCCTTTTCGAGGGTTTTGGGCCCATTGGTCCTTTAAGAATTTCCAATTAACAAAACTATCCTTACTAGTTTTTATGTATTTTTCCTACCCCTACTAGCTAATTTTATTATTATTTTTTCACCCTCTTCTTTGTTTTTTCTCTCTCTAAAATATTGCTTTTTGGGATTTAGGATGTAGGATTTAGGGTTTAGGGGAAGGGGGTTAGTTTCTTAATAAAAATGTTGCACATAAGTCATTTACCCAACTCATCCTTCCTTTTCTTTCCTAAGAAAATAGCATAGTGTTTGTGTCGAGCACAAGAATAGATTTATAAAAGGTTTTTAATAATATGACATTAAAATGTAGAATGTCAAATATATTTTGTGATACTAAAAGATAATTTATATTTGTACAATGGTGTTCATAAATCATAATAAATGACATACTATAGAAAAGACAACAATAACTTTAAAGTGGCACTCTAGTTGTCCAAAGTTGGATGTTAAGAAAATCATAATTAGTTATCTTACTAAAAGATAATTAATTTTCAAAAATCATTTTTTCAGGGAATTTTTTTAAATCATTATATAATTGACAATTGTATTGAAGAAGACCATTTAATTTATTAAATAAAGTTATTTAGTTAAACAAAGATTAATATATAATAATGATGAGACTCATTGCTCTATTTTTTTTAAAGGTTGGGTGATGTGGCTTATCTCATAAGTTAACACGTAGGTGAAATTAATATGGTGATGACACGTAGACGAAATAAATGTGGTGATGATAGATAGACATTAGGCTTCTCTTTTAATATATAGAGATAATATAGATATGCTAGATTATCTCCCATTATTATCTAACAATATATTTCAGTAATGTACCTAGAGTATTAACTTGTGTATTATGAATGAGCTTAATAAATGATCTTTTACTTAGAAGCATAATACATGTAAAAAAACATATACACTTGATGTGAACAATAAAATATTGTTTCTTCCATGCAAAACATAAAAGAAATTGTGTTAATATATGAAGAGAAAATAAGTAAATCATGTTTATATAAACAAAATTTTAAAAAATTACTTACACATGAGCTCTTTGTGGTAATAATATCCTTATCTTTGTATAGAGTTTTATAATACATATGCATAATACGAACTCAAAAATTTTGGTTAACGTTAATCTTAAACTTGAGCTCTTCAATGGAGTGTAAAATTTATCCATTGTTCACTACATAAATAGAATAAACTATTAGTAATTGAAATAATGAGCATGAAGTGGATTATATAATTAAACGCAAGCTATAAAACCTTTGTAGAGAGAAGAAGGCATTTGCAGAGAAAAGTAGGATAACCAATCTATATTAATTAGGTTATATATTATTATGGTATTAGTGTATATATAGGGGAAACGTCAACAATTATACGATTACATAAATAGAATAAACTATTAGTAACTGAAATATTGAGCATGAAGTGGGGGATATAATTAAACGAAGGATATAAAACCTTTGTAGAGAGAAGAAGGCATTTGCAGAGAGAGAAGTAGGATAACCAATCTATATTAATAAGGTTATATATTATTATGGTATAAGGGAATATATCGGGGAAAAGTCACAATTATACGGTTACATAAATAGAATAAACTATTAGTAACTGAAATAGTAAGCATGAAGTGGAAGATATAATTAAACGAAGGCTATAAAACCTTTGTTGAGAGAAGAAGGCATTTGCATAGGATAACCAATTTATATTAATAAGGTTATATCTTATTATGCTATAAGACTATAAGTGTATCTATAGCGGAAAAGTCAACAATTGTACGGTTACAAGCGATAATCTTTAACAAAAAATAATACTAATTTACCTTATTCAGATTTCATGCTTGTTTTTTTTAATTAAATTTATTTAATAAAACAAAGTGTAATATATAATTAAATTGGACCCATTGTTATAATTTTTTTTAAAGGCTAGATGATGTGACGGATTATGGTTGAATGGTGATAACACGTAGGCAAACTGAATGTGGTGCTAACACATATGATTTAGGCGCATATATATATATAGATATGATGCTTCTTGACGAATTATAATTACTATAAATAGGGTTATAGTTATATAGTTTATATTAAAAGTTACCGTTTTCTAATTGCATAGGTGAATAACCTTATTTTGAGAGATGTTTTTGATAAATTTGTTTTGAGAATTTATTTTTTCAAAAGAATTTAAGTATTTATTTTAGGATATTAAAAAGAATTCAAGGACATACGAACCACTAGTTTTGAAGCTATATGCACATTTTCCCTTTGAATTGCTTGATGTATCTAGCAACTATTCATAGTGTTAGCTTATTAACTAGCCTTGTTTTTGTGTATACACGGGGTTTGCTTAAATTTCTTATTGAATAATTGAGTAACATAAAGTTTATATTCTGATTTGGGAAAAGATAAAGTGAGGATGGAGGCTTAGGAGAGGAGTGAGAATACTCTAAGACCGTTGGATTAAGAAAAAGAGCGTCCAGATTAACCAAGGAAAAAATTCGGATACAATTCGACACGGTCGATTTTTTTGCGGAAAAAACGCGTCCCGCGTGCACACGCATTTTAGTTTGTATGCACACATACGTTGTTTTCATGCACACACGTTGTTTTCATGTACACACAAGTCATTTTCGTATGCACACGTAGGTTATTTTCGTTGGTTTTCATACGTATGCACACATGTTATTACGTATGCGCTTTGAGTCATTTTCGCATGTACACATGTTATTTTCATGTGCACACATGCACCGTACACCTATGTTGTTTCACATGCACACATAGCACGTAGTGCATTTTGTATGCACTAACATGCCACTTTCACATACACATGGTAGTGTACTTCGCATCCACATGGTAGTATATTTCGCATGTACACAGTCGTGTTTTCAAGTGCACACATTTTGTTCATTCCATATGAACGCACGCTTTTTATGCATGCACACAAAAATGAATTTCATGTGCACACCGTAGTGCATTTGACATGTACACAATAGTATATTTGGCATGCATGCACACAAATCCGTCTTTTTCGTGAATAATTCGGCCATGCCGAATTTTTGAAAAGCGATTTGTGCACTCTGTTTGCTTCCCATCCGACGACTCTCATGCGTCCTCATTCCTCTCCTCTATTCCCATCATCACCGGATCTCAACCCTTCTAATTTCTTATAATGTTATAATAGTTTATATAAATGTAATACTTGCAAAATAACTGATCTAATTAACCGAATCTATAGACTATAGGCCCGTCAAGTTTGTGTCACTCTTCATCCATTAATTTTTGGTTGGGTCTAACCCTTCCCATACATGATGGATATGGTCATGTTTTGACATGTTTAATGATCATCATAGTCTATAACTCTATGTACAAAATAATGTACTAATAAAAAAACATCTGGTAAAAATATCACGCATAATCACATATAATAATTAATGTGTTTATTGAAAAAAGAATTAAGAAAATCTTAGACATTTTTAACTGAGTCATAATATAATAATTTATATACTGAAAAGAAAATCAAGATCATCTAAAGATATTCAATATAGTATCAATAAGTTAATAAAATAAAGACAAATTAAATGACGATATGTGGCGCACCGTAGAGTAGACATGTGACAATAGATGAGATACCGTAATGTGAAGATGCCATGTGGCCTTAGTAAGGTTCCGCTTTATAGTAGATGATTTTGATTAAATGAAAAGGATGTAGTCCAATACTCTATAAGTAGATTCGTAAATGATTAAGCCATCGTCCTAGTCCTTTGTTTATATTGCAATGATCTATATACTCATGTATAATGAAATAAAATAACAAACTAATCTATATCAATATTTAACTCAATTTGAAATTAACATATTCAAATTTCATTAAGAATTTTATCAAATCATGAAAATTTCAAAACATTGTACAAATTTATTTATTTATTCCAAGACAAAAAAACGTGTTTAAAAATGTTACTAAGTCAATTTGTGGGAATTATGGTTAAATATAAAATATCATATTTAAAGGTTTCTTGTTTTTTGTTTTTCCAAACATGAAATTCTCTCAAGCGACTTTATGCACCTATCTATATATAAAAGTTGACATATTTGTCATAATTAATGATCTCTTTATACAATTTCCTCTATTTATATTAAAATCTATTTTTATATAAAACTAATTCCCTATAATCTTCTATCTTAATAAATATATTTTATTTAATCTTTTTTCAAAACTCTTTTTCAACTCATTTATTTATCAATGCTCACATTTAAATATAACTTTTTATCTATATGTTTTTAAAAGATGAGTTGGAAACTAACATATGTCCTTCCACATCTATCTATATATAAAAGTTGACATATTTGTCACAATTAATGATCTCTTTACACAATTTCTCTATTTCACATTAAAATCTATTTTTATATAAAACTAATTCCCTCTAATCTTTTATTTTATACAATTCATTTTATTTTATTTATTTTCAAAACTCTTTTTCAACCCATTTATTTATCAATGATCACATTTATATATAACTTTTTATCTATATGTTTTTAAAAGATGAGTTGTAAACCAATAGAAGTCCTTACACATACATGCAAAATGAGGAGAACAAAAATCAAAATAATCCAACACTTTGGTTTTGTATTAACTCAATGTATCCACTTGAAATAACATCTAAATAGTGGATGTTTAAACTACTTTTGTATAATGATATGAGATATGATTATACGACTTTTGTTATAAAGTTCACAAAGTAATTTTGTGTCATTTCATATTACATTTTTTTTTTGCCAAAAGGTAAGAGTTTTATTGAAGGTTGGGAATAAGGCCCAACGTCCTATATACAACCACTAATACGAGACAACAAGAACAAACAAAACAAGGAAATCCAAACAACCAAAATACAATGAAAAGAACAAAAATAGAGAGCAACCAACAGAAATAATACAAACAGAGAAAGCACAGAAAAGGCTAAGCAAAATACAAGAAAAACAGAACAGAAGAGAAGCTAGATCCTAAGTCTTCGTCTCATAGCCTTTCCTCTTCTCCCACTCACAGCAGCAAGGTTAAGGATCCTAAATTTGCAAGCTTGAATGATACTCTTCGCCACTTCATCCTCATTGACAATAGCTCCTTCAAAAATCACTGCATTCCGTAGCTGCCAAACAAAGTACACAATAGCCGTCATAGCTAGCAATTTAGATAGGTATATATTGTTATCTCTCTTGGCACAAGTAGCAAACCAATTCCACCAAGCTAGAAGATTGTCCTTCCTTATGCTAATGCCTTGCCAATCCAGGACCTTAGTCGTAATAGCTCTAACCACTGGGCAATCGAACCATAAGTGGCTCTCATCCTCACTCAAACACAGAGAACACCTAGGAGCAGCAATGATCCCCCACCTGTGCAGTTTAGCTGCTGTTGGGAGCCTCCCAAGAGTAGCCAACCAACAAGTAAAACTCCATTTCTTTGCTTGAAGCCCTTTCCATATCACAGCACACCATGGAATCATTTGCTCTCTGGGTCTAAGCATAGAGTAGAGGCTAGCAGAATTTAGCTTTCCATTCCTTCTAGTAATACTGGGGTCAGAAAAAGAGATATGTTGATGTAGAATGAGGTCTCTAATCTTCAAGACATTTCTCCATAACCAGGTACTGGAAGAATTCACTTGAACCTGCCAAATATCACTTCTCTTGATGATGTTCTGTTTCACCCAGGTAGTCCACAGATTAGTCTTCTCCCAGTGTAGATCAAAGATGAATCCGCAAAGTAAAGTCTTATTCCATGAGAGAGGCTCCTTAAAGTTCAGCCCACCATTGTTATAATCCTGACAAACTTTCTTCCAAGCAACAAGATTCTTCTCTTTACCAAGCTCTCCAGACCAAAGATAAGAACGGCACAAGCTTTCCACACGTCTGATCACCTTTTTAGGGAAAGGCATGATCTGCATCCAGAATGTTATAACACCCTCAAGCACAGCTCTTACAATCTGAGCCCTCCCAGAGTAAGATAATTTCCTTGCACTTCGACAGTGTAACACTTGCTTCAACCTGTCATAGAGTGGCCCATATTCATCAACCTTCATCTTCCTTGAATGAAGAGGGATACCAAGATACTTCACAGGAAAAGCCCCCTGGACAAAGCCAAGCATCCTAGCACACTCATCTCTCTTGACATGGCTAAGGCCTCCAAAGAAAACCTTTGATTTGGAACTGTTTGCAATCAATCCTGATTCCCGGGTAAACTCCACAAGACACTCTTTAATAATCTTCAAGGAGCGAAGATTAGGCTTACAAAAAATCATAAGATCGTCCGCAAATGCAATGCTAAGCAGCTTTAGTTGTTTACATTTAGGATGAAATCCAAACCCCTTCTGCTAGCTGGCTTTGATCATTTTCCTGGCAAACATCTCCATAACAATAACAAAGAGAAAGGGGGAAAGAGGATCACCTTGTCTCAGCCCTCTTCTTCCTTTAAAAAATCCTTTAGCTTCTCCATTAATAATAATAGAATATGAAAGTGTAGAAACACACTCCATGATCCATCCAGTGAGTTGCTCAGGGAAGTTCAGGTAGAGGAGAGCTTTGTGTAGATAGTCCCAGCTTACACAATCATAAGCCTTTTGGAGATCGATTTGGAGAAGACATCTTGGAGAGATATTCTTGCTATCATAGCCCCTAATGATTTCCTGAGCAACAACAATGTTATGGCTAATAGATCGACCAGGCACAAAGGCTCCTTGGTTGATTGACACAAAATCATCAAGCAATGGTCTCAACCTATTCACAAGGATCTTAGAGAAAATTTTCATCACTGTGTTGCAACATGAAATAGGCCTAAAATCCTTGACTAGGAAAGGATTATCAACCTTTGGAATAAGGCTCACGAAAGTGGCATTAGACTCTCTCAGAATTTTACCTCTTCTAAAGAAATCCTGCACAACAGCAATCACATCATGACCTACTACATCCCACCCATTCTTGAAGAAAAGACTCCCAAAGCCATCTGGTCCAGGGGACTTTAAGTTACCAATGTTGAAGGTAGCATCCTTAATCTCATCAGCACCTGGCAAAGAACAAAGATTAGAATGGTGAGCAATATCAATTTTGTTACCTCCATAGCTGTCAAAGTTAACATCTATCAATGAGCACTGAGTCCCAAAGAGGTTGGTGTAGAATGCCAAGATTTCGGTTTCAATGTCTTGAGCAGATTCAATCACACGCCCCTGAGCATCCTTAAGAGCAAAAATGCTAGATTTAGCTCTTCTCATCTTGATACCATTGTAGAAGATAGGAGATGTGTCCTCCCCAAGCTTTATCCAATCAACCTTAGTCCTTTGTGCAGTAAAACTCTGAAGTTGTTTCATCCTCAGATTAAGCTCATCTCTAGCAGCCTCTACTTCATGTTGCTTGATAATACATGAAAAGTCAAGCTGCAGTTCATTGTTGGCTTCCTTCAATCTGTCAACACATTCATCCACCATCATTTCTAGCTGTCTGAATCTACCTCTCTGCCATCTTTTCAGCACAGCCTTAATCTTCTTTAATTTGGAGGCCAAAACAAACTGAGCATTACCATTTAGTGCCTCCTGCCAAGCACTAGAAATCAAGTCAAGATAGTCAGGCTCCTCAGTCCAATAATTTCGAAATTTAAAGGGAATCTTTTTAAAGTCAAGATTAGGATTGACATGAATAACAGCAGGGGAGTGATCAGAGAACAAGGGATCAACAAAAAATACTCTAGATGTAGGGAAGCAGCCTTCCCAACTCTGATTAATAAGAGCTCTGTCAAGTTTACAAGCAACTCTATCTCTGCCTTCTTGTTGATTGCTCCAGGTGTAGAAGGCACCAGAGAAGGTATGATCAAACAACTTAGTTTGATCTAGGACCTGCACCAGCTCCTCTGAGCAATGAAACACAAGCCAAGGCCAAGCCATAGGCGAGCTCGACTTCCATTCCTTCAACACCAAAGGCTTAGTATCAAGCATAAGCCAAGGCCCCTGCTCTATCACCCAGTCCATATGCTCACGACATTTGAATCTAAAGATCCAAATACCATTAGCTTGCAAATCAATCTCTGGAAGCTCAAAATCCCAATTCTGTTTCATGAAGTCCATCATGACTTCAGAGGTCACATTCAGCCCTAGTATCCCTCCAATCAATGTAAATTGTCATTTGATCATCTCCGAATTCACATCACTGATCTGGAATTCATAAATATCTCTATTAGGGAGTTCAATTGGAGTTAATTTGTATCCTAGATGCTTCGATCTAGGTTTAGGCCTTACGACAACATGAACCTCTAGAGGAGTACGAATGAGCGAAGACGAAGACCTAGTCGTCGTCATTACATGTTCATCCTGAGAATTTTCCACCCTAATCTCTTCAACAGGAAGATTAGCTTCACAATTCGGACTAGCAATCAGACATTCATTACGGATCTCCATAAACGGATTCGAGATCGGAACCTGTTTGGATTTGGTCTGATTTTTCGGCGTCAGATGAACAGCTCCGATCTGGACTCGCACATCCTTCTGAGCAACAACAAAGCCAGCTTTACCATTCTTCTTGGTCTGCCTAGTCGTCACACCCCCTCCCGGACGGGCCGGAGAAGCCGTTTGCGATGAATCAGCCATGGACGTTATTGCCTTGTGGATGAAGAAATCGCCTCAGCAGCAGAGAGCGGGAGTTCGACTGTATATTGAAAGTTTTTTCATATTAAATTAATAACATGGTAATTAGTAAAGTATAATGGAATACCTTATATATATCATTTCGCTATTTAAAAACCGATTGTAAATGACGATAAATTTGATTGTACAAATTTTATAAAGTATAATACATTAAAAATATCAACTAATCTAACTATAAATAAGATTGAATTAAACATGTCATAGATCCGTGTGTAGCACGAACACACATGTAACTAGTCTTTCTATATATAAAAGTTGACATATTTGTCACAATTAATGATCTCTTTACACAATTCCTCTATTTTACATTAAAATCTATTTTTATGTAAAACTAATTCCATCTAATATTTTATCTTAATACAATGAATTTTATTTAATTTATTTTCAAAACTCTTTTTCAACCCATTTATTTATCAATGATCACATTTATATATAACTTTTTATCTATATGTTTTTAAAAGATGAGTTGTAAACCAATAGACGTCCTTCCACATACATGCAAAATGAGGAGAACAAAAATCAAAATAATCCAACACTTTGGTTTTGTATTAACTCAATGTATCCACTTGAAATAACATCTAAATAGTGGATGTTTAAACTACTTTTGTATAATGATATGATATATAATTATACGACTTTTGTTATAAAGTTCACAAAGTAATTTTGTGTCATTTCATATTACATTAATAACATAGTAATTAGTAAAGTATAATGGAATACCTAATATATATATCATTTCGCTATTTAAAAACCGATTGTAAATGACGATAAATTTGATTGTACAAATTTTATAAAGTATAATATATTAAAAATATCAACTAATCTAACTATAAATAAGATTGAATTAAACATGTCATAGATCCGTGCGTAGCATGGACACACATGTAACTAGTCTTTCTATATATAAAAGTTGACATATTTGTCACAATTAATGATCTCTTTACACAATTCCTCTATTTTACATTAAAATCTATTTTTATGTAAAACTAATTCCATCTAATATTTTATCTTAATACAATGCATTTTATTTAATTTATTTTCAAAACTCTTTTTCAACCCATTTATTTATCAATGATCACATTTATATATAACTTTTTATCTATATGTTTTTACAAGATGAGTTGTAAACCAATAGACGTCCTTCCACATACATGCAAAATGAGGAGAACAAAAATCAAAATAATCAAACACTTTGGTTTTGTATTAACTCAATGTATCCACTTGAAATAACATCTAAATAGTGGATGTTTAAACTACTTTTGTATAATGATATGAGATATGATTATACGACTTTTGTTATAAAGTTTACAAAGTAATTTTGTGTCATTTCATATTACATTAATAACATAGTAATTAGTAAAGTATAATGGAATACCTTATATATATCATTTCGCTATTTAAAAACCGATTGTAAATGACGGTAAATTTGATTGTACAAATTTTATAAAGTATAATATATTAAAAATATCAACTAATCTAACTATAAATAAGATTGAATTAAACATGTCATAGATCCGTGCGTAGCACGGACACACATGTAACTAGTCTTTCTATATATAAAAGTTGACATATTTGTCACAATTAATGATCTCTTTACACAATTCCTCTATTTTACATTAAAATCTATTTTTATGTAAAACTAATTCCATTTATTATTTTATCTTAATACAATGCATTTTATTTAATTTATTTTCAAAACTCTTTTTCAACCCATTTATTTATCAATGATCACATTTATATATAACTTTTTATCTATATGTTTTTAAAAGATGAGTTGTAAACCAACAGATGTCCTTCCACATACATGCAAAATGAGGAGAAAAAACATCAAAATAATCCAACACTTTGGTTTTGTATTAATTCAATGTATCCACTTGAAATAACATCTAAATAGTGGATGTTTAAACAACTTTTGTATAATGATATGAGATATGATTATACGACTTTTGCTATAAAGTTCATAAAGTAATTGTGTGTCATTTCAGATTACATTAATAACATAGTAATTAGTAAAGTATAATGGAATACTTATATATATCATTTCGCTATTTAAAAACCGATTGTAAATGACGATAAATTTGATTGTACAAATTTTAGAAAGTATAATATATTAAAAATATCAACTAATCTAACTATAAATAAGATTGAATTAAACATGTCATAGATCTGTGCGTAGCATGGACACACATGTAACTAGTGTACTAATATGTCTGGGTTCGTTTGTGAAAATTATGGCCATAATAATATGTCTAGTGTATTAACTAATTAATCTTTGTGATTGATTTGTAATTAAATTAGAAAAAAATCAGTGATAAGTTTATGATTAATTTAGGAAGATATTAATATTAGGTTTATGATATAAATCTTTAATTTGTAAATTTGTATATTAAAATAAAGTGAAAAAAAGAAGAGACTAACATATAATGTGCAATGATATGGCTTAATTGAGGGGTGTCACGTGAATAAGTTATGTTCTAATTTAGTATATCTATATATTATTAGGTTCGGGTAAAACAAGGTGCTACGACAAAATAAAATGTACTAATCAGAAGCATTGGATTATGAAAGAATCAATGGCTGGATTTAATTTTAATGGGTGCACATTTGAGAAATGAAATGGGGGATTAAATCTTAATGATGTGAGAAGATTTGGTATGTTCTCTCTCCAATCCCCATAAATTTCTCTCAATTTCCATAATTGATGATCCATCTCCATAATTATTTTTTTACATTTTTTCTTCTCCCACCATATGAACTATCAATTTTCATAACTCGCTTCGGCCTCACTCCGGCCTCGCTCCGCTTGACCCGACCTCATCCGACTACGTTTAGCATCCCACTCCGACTTCTCTCCACTTGTTTTAATGGGTTTTGCTACTATGTGGTATTTTCATCGCCGAGGTTGGTTGTTTTCATTAAATATTGTCGTTTTTAAATTTAAAGTATGTTAAAGTTTTGTTCTTTTGTTTGATATTGTTAAGATTCGTATGTTGTTTCATTAGATTTATCTCTCCTCTTTATCTCTATCTGTTATTTTTAATTTGTTCTTGAAGAAGAGATATGCAAAGTTTGATTGTGTTTTTTTCAATCATTCCTTACAATTGATGTTGTTTTGATTTTAGGTTTTAGGATGGTTCGAAAGTTGTTGAATAGGGAGAAAATGTCACAAAAAATTGTCTAATCTACTTCCTACTCTCACGCCACACACACCGATACACCCTAAAATCCAACCATCCATCATCTCTCATCTAACGCTCTATATTTGTCAATTCATTTTACCACAACAATCCTTTTACCAAAACTCACTTCTCTATATATATTAGATTATGAGCGACATAAGAAAATCAGTCTATACTCAACTTTTAGTGGGCCGTTTTCAAATTGAAATTTGTGACCCAAAAGCCCAAAACGATTTTAAGCTATGCAGAAACTAGCCCAATGATTTGCCTTCTTTTTCTTCCCTATGAAACAGTCTGCATCTTGATGAATTATACTCACTCGTCAGTCGTCACTATAAACGGTTTATAGTTGTAAAATACTTAGTATTAAAAATATTTGATACTTAAAAACAGCTTATTACCTTTCAGTCTGTAACAAATCAACTGTTTTGAAACTATATGCACATTTTCCCCTTGAATTGTTTGACGTGTCTAGCAATTATGATAGTGTTACCTTATTAATTATAAGCCTATACTATAGATTAGATGATATGATAAAAATATGTTGATACGACATGTAAAATGTCACACCAAAAAATTGTCTTTTGTTGGCAATATATATAGAAACAACACCATGAAGTTACAAGGGATTTATACCGGAAGGTAATATGCCAAATTCGGCTTTTGTTATTTCAATTTGTCGCGAATCTAACAAACGGAAGCTAAATTGGTAGATAGATATGCGAGCTTAACAAGACAAGAATTAATGGAGAAAAAAAGCTCTTTTAGGAAATGGTTAATCATAAATTGGTTAAACTACATGACAAGTCCACATGGATGATTGTCACCACAAGTGAAGTGATAAATCTAAAGACAATTCAATCACGTGCAGTGCAGTGCAGTGCAGTACTTGTTTGCTTTTCAGGTGCAACGAACCCTCTTCTTTTGGCCCTTCCTACTAATCCAAAGGCCATCGTTCTTAATTACTCAAAATTATTATTAAAAATAATGCCCCCTTTTAATATATACTTGAAATTAAATACGAAGCCCTATGAAACTTCAATCTAGTAATCAAAATCAAAGTAGATCCTCCATGTTCGTCCCTGCTCAATTGGAGATCAACTGCCCTCTAACTGCTGAATTATACGTGATTTGTTTTATACTCTCAATGATTCTTTTCCAAGTATTTTGTTGAATTATCGTTATATAATAAGGTTATGTTATGTTATTGGAGTTCAGCGTATGTGTTCAACTTACGCTAAGAACACATAATATTAAAAAACTATTTAAGTACGTAGTGTGTCCGTTTAGAGGGCTGCATATTGGCAATACATGGCCTTCTGTTTAATACATCACATGTATAATAACTCGTGGAATAAGTGTCATTTCATACTTTGAACACAGCCATGAATATGATCGATCTCAAGAAGAAATTAATTCCTTATTTGTAAAATTAATACATACGGAGTAGAATCATGTTAATTAATTGAGATCGAAGTAATACATATAACAGGCTCTTCTTTATATTTCATCATCATGCATTCATGCATTTTGTGATCGATGTGCTTTTTTTCTTTTTCTTTTTGTGGTAGAGTGCTTGATATTCTATGTTGAATGCTTCAAAGTTGACACGCATTTGAAATATTGATCTACGTAACTACGTTGGTTACTAGACGTGGACAGACCCGGGTATCCGTTTCAAATAAAATCTATGCCCCAAGTCCAATTTGGATTCACTAGATTTTTGTTCCTTATTAAGATCCATTTTTAACCATCTATAAAATTTAGACTTATATACAAATCTACTATATATACTAAACTAAATTGAAACTTAATTACGTCATATGACATTCCCTCATTAAAACCGCCATATGTCGATTTCTGCTTTTTTCAATTTATTAAAATAAATTTAATTATAAATCAAATATTATTATCCTAAATCTATCACTCATTTTTTTCTAATTTAAATACAAAACAAGCACAAAGATTACAAATCCAAAATTTTCTAACTATATACAAATCCAAAATTTCCTAATATACTCTATATCTACTAAACTAGAACCTGACACTCCCTCATTAAAACCGCCACATGACACTCCCTCATTAAAACCGCCATATGTCATTTTCTGCTTTTTAGCGTAAGTTAAAGCCTAATTTTATTTAAGATAAACTAGAACCTGACACTCCCTCAATATATATGACGTAAAAACCCATGCCTGGCACAAGAATTACACTAGTATTATATAAGGTTACAGAAGTTGATTAGGACGAACATTTCCGTGCGGACAAAGGTGCATAATTTAGTTATCACTAGTACACATCTATGGGTTTGTTTGAATTACGCATTATCTGGCATTATAATATCAAAAGCTGACATTATAATATCATTTTTGACATTATAATGCCAGTTTTTGACATTATCATACCAGATAAAGTGTAATCCAAACAAACCTATATATCTTGTGACATTTTATGCACATATTTTTTTCATCGTTGCACTCCAGCAACGCATTCTTCCATTGTCGCGCTCCCTAGCGCTCCAATGGTGCACCCCATGGCGTCAGTGTCGCACTACGTTCCACGTGTCCCCTTGTTTTGAGGTTCTTTTATGTTATCTTGGCATTGTTTCCATAATTAGCGTTTTGATGTTATTTTAGTAGATAACTTGGACGTGGCACGTCACATGTTGTGGACTGCTATTTCAATCCCATTAATATTTATTTCCTTATAAATACTCTTGTTTTATCTTAAATAAAATTAGGCTTAGTTTTTGGCTTAAATCCTAGTTAAGGCATCTTTTTGCTTAAGCCTAGGCATCACAAAGTTACTATCTTTCCAAAGCAATCATGTTTGCTTCTCTAAACAAGATCATCACGTGGATCTTTCACGAATTAAACCTTAATTACGTTTGAGGTTCCCATCCAATTCGCCAACTCGAGTCTTCCTTGCAAGACAACTTGATTAAATTAAGGATTCCACGACAACTACGAGAAGGCTTGTGACATAATGTTTACATGAGTGAAGTTTACGAAGGATTGCTCATTGAAGAGGACGACTTGCTTGACATCCACGGTTCGGGATCATTATGAGCGCATCAACGGGGTGCTTTCACATCAAACCATATTACACATAAAATGTGCGATGCTATGGGCGCAGGGATGTGTTGTCTGCACGGGAATGTTGTTCACACCTCATGAAGAGTCCGCACCTGACACACTTTCATAAGTTCAGTATATAATTCTAAACTAAGATTTAATTATGATAATTTAGGAACAAGATAAAATGCGTACAACTATTCCCGTGTTAAATGCGGACCATCCATGTGACTATAAATAAACCGATATACTTAGGAGAGAAATGAGAACAATTGTGGGCCGTCGGATTTGAGAAAAAGAACGGCCAATATTAGACTTTTATTAAAAAACGAATAATAGACCGTTATAGCATTATTTATAGACCGTTATAGATTCTAGAAATGAACTTCATATTCATTTTATATCACATAGAAACAGTATATAGGAAGATTACGACTCTTGAATAAAATTATAATTATTGGCAGATTTTATATATTGAGTATATATCGTATATTTATAAACTAATTATGCCATATATATATATATATATATTTATAAACAATATATAGGAACAATGTTTTAATATACTCTATAAATAGATTCAAAAAAAACTTATATTCTGATAAGTTTAGAGAGACAGTAGGTCATGGGCCTACGCGGGGAGTGTGGGTATATATGTGCGCGCAAATGCGCATATGAGCTTAATACATAAATCCAGTGGAATTCCATCCTAAAATCAATTGGCAATAGGATAATTAATTTACTAAACTTATATACTAGACAAGTTATTTTCCAACTTCATTGCGGGATGTGTTATGTATATGAAGTGGATCAAACGAAAACCATTACTTAGGAGAGAAATGAGAACAATTGTGGGCCGTCGGATTTGAGGAAAAGAACGGCCAAGATTAGACTTTCATTAAAAGACGAATAATTCTGTCGTGCCAATTTTTTTTTGTATTTTTGCCGAATTTTTCACGTTTTATTGAAAAGTTTCGTTTTTCAATCGCTGTGAACATATTTTTGATGTTCATCACTTTTGCCCATAAATGTTCACCACTTTCATACAAGATGTTTACTATTCCAACCGAATTTCACCCATATTTCCCCCGATTTTTTCCCGTATTATACACTTTTTTGGGGAAAAATATGTTTTCACTCGTTGTGAACATATTTTTGATGTTCATCACTTTGCCCATAAATGTTCACCACTTTCATACAAGATGTTCACTATTCCAGCCGAATTTTACCCATATTTCCCCTCAATTTTACCCGATTTTTTCTATATTACACGCATTTTTTTGGAAAAATACGTTTTCACTCGTTGTGAACATATTTTCGATGTTCATCACTTTGTTTATAATTGTTCGCCAATTCCATTCCAGATGTTCTATACTAGTATACTTAATGAACATATACGAACAAAACAGTGAACATCTGTGTTCACTGAGGGGTTGTGAATAAATTTTCGATTTTCATCACTTTGTCCATAAATGTTCACCACTTTCATTCCAAATATTCACTATAATATGATGAACATTTACGAACAAAACAATGAACATTCGTGCTCACCGAGGGGTTGTGAACATATTTTCTATACTAGTATAATGTGATGAACATTTGCGAACAAAACAGTGAACATTCGTGCTCACTAAGGGGTTGTGAACATTTTTTCGATGTCCATCACTTGTTTTAAGCATACATATAAACAACTATGCCTACATGTGCATCACAAAACACATACAAGAAAAAAAATACATTTTACTTACTTTAAACTTGATTTTATATTAAAGATTAATAATATTGCGTCATATAAACATGCAATGAACATTAAATGATCATTTTATAAAGATTTGAGAGTTTAGAAAGAAAAAAAAACACTAGCAAATCCACTATTTTTTTGTGTAAAGTGGTGAACATCGTTGTATATTGCGATGAACATCTACGAACAAAACAGTGAACATCCGTGTTACCTGGAAACAGACATGCGCGCGAGGGCGGGAACGTCTTTGGTGCATTCTCAGTTCTCACATGGGATTTGGTTCTTACCAGATCCGTTATGTATATATATATTTTAACATCTAGTAATATAAAACGTATATTTACATTAATTTCAGCATTAAAATTGCACAATATTGTCCAAAATGACAAATCAACAACTTTGACTCCAGCGTATCATCTTTGGTGGTTGGAGCGAAGTTAAATCCAATCTCTCCCATTTTTTTCTATTCCATGAGTATTCACTTATAGGCTGGAAGACACACAAAAAGAGCAAAAACAAACACAAAAGGGAACAAAAACAAAGGACAAAATAGATCAAATCAAACCCACAATGTCTCACGTAGGTCACTAATCTGGGTAAAGCCGTGAGGGCGGAGTGGCGAGGCTGACTCAGCGTGGACTAAACCAACACAAAAACCACACTAACCTCACAATTCAGATGCCAAAAATCAGTGACTACGTAAGAAGTAATCTAGCATGCAATCCCTAGAATCCACAGAGAAAGAATACGGGGAGGTAGGCTTAATGGACCTGTGTCAATAGTGAATCGGCTTCGCCGAGATCGCCTGAGGCTTTTGTTTTTCTAATTCGGTGGCTGATTTTTTTTTTTGTATTTTTGTAAACCGAATGCCTTTTTTTCCCGAAATTGACACAAGTTTTGAATGTAGTCGAAGAGCAAGAGTGCACGGCCAACATTTTTTTTTTGACTGAGGCCGTGAGTATGCAAGAGAGAAGAGACTAGAAAGAAGCAATGATTGTATGAAAACTAGGAGAGAACAACGTAGAAAAATTCCAACAATAATCACAAACTCTAGCAAAGAAATATGTAAACTTAGAATGATTCAATGCAAGCAAAGTCCACAAGTAGGGTTAGGGTTTCTCACGGTTATCTCTCGTTTTTTTTTGTAATTTTCTTAGGGGTCTCTCGGTCTTGAACAAGGGCTTAGGAAAGCCACAAATTCAACCTAGGGTAGGGGCTTGTTGGCGGCAACCAACAACAACAACAACAACCGAAACCAAAAGGAGCAACAATAATGGCGGCAAGCCACACAAACGAAAAGCGGAAGCAAGGAAAAAGACGGAATTTGTAACGTGAGAACAAAGCGAGTAAGACAGGACCAACCTTGTACCCCTGAATCTGATACCAGTTGATGCGTTCCGGGCTCCCAAAATGCGAGTTAGAGCGGATCTAGGTAGAAGGCGGGATGGATCTTTCTTGCTCGATGAAGACTGCGAGTGTCACGGGCTATATTGAGGGCTCGCGGAGGTGACCGCAATCGCGGGACATGTCGCGGGTCAGGTCGCGGGGTGGTTCGAATGGGTGGGGGATCTCGGCTGTAGCCGAGAGCCAAGTTTGGTGAAGGGGTTCGTAGACAAGGCGTGATGGTTCGGTGGGCTTGCACGTGGGGTTGGGTGGCCGGCGTTGGCGGCTCAATGGGGGCTCGGTTGAAGGAGCTAGGACTAGGGGCGGGAGCTGGGCTCAACGGCAGCACTAGGCTTTAACTCTCAATTCAACGTACTTTGTTAATTAGGTAAAGAATGGCTTATATAGGAGCCAAAACAAGGTTCTTGCCCGATGGGCCTAAAAACATAAGTGGATCGGCCCTCTTGGCACAAGAGAGGCCCGACATCCCGAAATAGAAACTTGTCAAATACGACAACATCCAAATATAGTAAATACTAAAAACAATAACTTTCCAAACTTAGAAACATTCTAAGAATAGAAACTGCTAAGAAAGAAAACTGCTAAGTACGAAAAATACTAAAAATAGAAAGTGTCTCAAAATGTCTCGAAATTGGCATGTGAACCTCACAATACCAAAACAACTCAAATGGCACGAGGAGTGCCGAAGAAATATCCAAGCGCCCTATTGGACGCTATCAATGTCGTGACCGGGGTCGCATCACTCTCTGTCACTAAAAAAGAATTTTTCTAAATTGACAACATAAAACATGTCAATCATATGGTACTACTATGTCCTTACTTATATATATATATATAACTTTTCCGTTGCATATCCTTACTTATATTAACGAAATCAAATCAGATCCATACATGTCATATCCTGCCCTAGTATATAGTGATCACCTTAAGTTTTAGAACTGATAACCATAATTTAAAATCCTGAAAAAACATCGAGTTTTCAGAAATCCGATTTTAATTTTGAAATAAAAGAAAGAAAATTGAAACATTTTAGTGATGGCCATAGTTTCTACATGTACTAGATCGACTTAGCTTTTTACAAGCTAAAAATTAGACTTATTTCAAGATTTGTTTGTTTACCAATCTATTGTATCTTTACCGATGAGAATACATAATTTTTGGCTTGTTACCGATTTCTTCCAGTGAGTTTGAGTGACTGAGGAATGTAATGTTGTCAGCCACTTGGTTGTTCTAATGAAAGATATGATTAATATGAACTGCCGAAATAGATTTGAGATCAAACGATATATCGGCGACAAGCCGACAATGATCTTGATTTCCCAAGTACGATTCCATATTCAATTGACCGAATTGATCACACTAAGATTATCTTCTTCAATTTTATTTTTATTTATTCTAAAGTGTTTGTCTTGAATTAGAGCATTCCAAAGTTTTTGTCGTGTTTTTCCACATTTTTTCGCCTTTATGAAAATATGATTAGCATGATGGTTTTTCAAAACGAAACCAATACTAGAATCACCCTTGAGTTTTGTAAAACCATCAAAGTCTAATTTGACAAATTTAAGGTTTGGTCTATCTCATCTTATATTTTGCCCTTCTAGTATTTGTTACATTTTTGTAAAAATGTTTGTGTAAAGTTTATTCCATATCTTTGTTTTATTCTAGTTGTGGATAAGGCTATGAATAAATTCAACCATATCCTTGATTAAAGGACTATGAATATTGTCTTGTTGGAAAGTGTAGTGATTCCCTTAATACCATATGCTCCACCATATAATTGTCAATTCAAGAAAATTTGATTGATTCATTTTAGTTCAAATTTCATTGATAATCTATTCAATTTTTAGATTATTTGGACCAATTTCCCGGATGCAGTCGGTCATTTTATTATTAATATTTTTAAGAGTCGTGTCATATGATGGCATTTTATGAGGATGTGAATGGAGTCTTCAATTTGATTGTTGCAGAAAATACATCCAGAAGGAACTAATATTCTTTTTTCCTCTAATCCAGTTTTCGTCCGTTTTTTTTATTCTTTATAGAAGTTTTTTCACTTTTGAATAGGTGTTCAATTTTCAAATCTATGATGAATCATAAGCTTCGAAGTTCGAATTACTGCTAATCAATTGCATGTCAGATGTAGTTCATAACCAACCATTTTGTTATGCTCCCAACACAATTGGTTTGTGATTTACTTAATGGGAATCAGAATACTTGTTGTGTTTTCTACAATTTTTGGAGGCAGTATCTATGAAAGTTCGTTTTTCCACTTTTTTTGTTCATCTATGAATTCACATACAAGGTTGTAAGCTATTTCTTAATTAACTATTTTGAAAATTCATTTGTCTGCCTAAAGTTGAATTGTTTTACCATCTTCTAATTGTCATATTAGTCATTTTTTAAAATTTCTAAGATCTAACAATTTTGTCGATAGCCACGAGTTCTTTCTTTTTTCCGTAGTTAAGAATATGTTTGGTTTTGAGGTATATTTGATTGATGATTCTAACCCAAATGTTGTTTAGGTTCCGCTGTAATCTTCCATAAAAGTTTGAGTTGTAGGGCAAAGTCCTCTTCAATTTTTATAATACCAACACCACCTAAATGAGTAGGCTAACAAATTTTATTCCACCAAGTAAGGGGTTTATGAGATTGATCTTTGTTGAAAAACAAGGTTCTATTGATTCTATCAATTTCTTAATGGGTGTTTGTGGGTAACATGAAACCTGACAAAATATTGAAGTTTGGTCGAGCAACTAAGCATGTTTTGATTAAAGTGCTTCATCCTTCATGATGTAAAGAATTAGCTTTTTTATTTTGTAAGACGTAATTTGGATTTCGTTACAATGTCATGAAAGGAATTTTCATTGACTCTTCCATTAATAATAGAAAAACTATAGGTAGTTTCAAGAGAGGTCATGTTAATGATCGTTAGAACTCCTTGTATTTGTTGTTTTGCAATATAAAATTGTTCCACTAACTTGGAAAACATATTTGTGCTAGCTAACTTTTTGTCATGAGATAACACATTATTCATTAATAATGTTCTTTCTTTCTATGCAATTTTGTTGGTTCACTTTTGAACAAAAACATGACATCGTCCGCAAACGCCGATAAGGAGATTCTTGTTTCATTTTTTGTGATGTGGTATCCTATCGGATTTTTATTTATTTATGATGCTTGATGTGGTTTTATTGCAAGAATTTTGGCACTTAGGATAAAAAGGCAGGCGAAAAGAGGGTCTCATTGTCGAAGTTCTTTTTATAGATGAAAAATATATGTGGATTTATTGTAAGCGAGAATTGAGAATGAAACCAATGAGATGCATTCTTGGATCCAACTGATCAAGGTATCACATAAACCAAAATTTCTTCAAATTTTCAAATGGAGATCTCATATGCTTTTTCCATGTCAAACTTAATTGTGATGTATCCTTCTTTCCCTTTTCTAGATCTAAGAGAATGAAAAACTTCACGCGCAATGAGAATATTGTCTTGAATGGCTTGGTTTGCTACAAATGCTTTTTGAAGGGGATGGGTAAGTTTCTCCATGAATTATTTCAATCTTTCAATTAGAAATTTTGATATAATTTTATAGATAGTGGAGAAAAGACTAATAGGTCGGTAGTGATTTGTTGAATTTGGATTTTCGCGTTTTGATATTAATATAATGAAAGTATAGTTCTATTTTTGATAGATTTATTAGTCATTCCATCCAGGCTAGGAAATTTATCAATTTTAATATTGAAAACAACCTTTTGTATTTTGTCATTTGTTATATGTTCCGTTAGTTTTAGATTATCTTTGTTAGCGTCGTTGGATCCGTGGTATGTGGATACATCAAGAGCGTTGTAGGAAGGGAAAATGGACATATGTGGAGCATCAAATGGAGATCACATAGATTGCCCTAGCACAACAATTTGCAGAATAAGGAAACTATTGCTATTATGTTCAGGAAAAAATATTTCGGTGGAATCTTATTTTAGGAAAATTATATCTCATATGATGGAAACTATATCTTTTAGGAATATCCTATTTTATCTCCTAGGCTCCTCTATAAAAGGAGGATACCTTATTCGTGTAAAGCACCCACAATCGAATACAATCTCAAGCTCTTCAAATTTATTTGTTCTCTTTGCCCCGATTTATTTTCTAAGCCGACAAAAAATTTCTAGAAATGTGTTAGGTATAGCTTCCATACTCCACAAATAAGCGAATCAGTTTCTAGTAAATAATTTGCCTAAAACAATTGGCTTTCTAAATTAGACAAGATCCTAGAGACGCCAACGCGCAAGATGACGTGTTGGCCAAGCTTGGTTCCGCCATAGACCCGCGGAAATACCAAAAAATCCCCTTATTGCATGTCCAAGTTCCAGCCATCGACATGACTGCAAATGTGTTATCGATACACTACGTAGATCACGGGGTCAATCGAGAATCGTGGATCACGCCTATGTATAAATGGCTCAAACATGACAAACTACTGGGGAAAAGGCAAAAGCACTTCGACTTTGAGCTAAGACGTCCATGTTTGTCCTTAGAGACAATATCTTGCTCAAATGGTCCACATCAAGTTACTACCTAAGATGTCTCGGAGAGAACGAAGTACAAGAGGTGTTACAAGATACACAATGGAGAATGCGATAACCATTATGGGGGTCAAAACTTTTCCTTAAGATCCAACACATCGGGATACTATTGACCAACCATGAAGAAAGACTCCATTGAATACACTAAGAATTGTGATGTATACCAAATACACGGTCCAGTTTCTCACTAGCCACCAGAGATGTTGCACCCGATATCGTCTCATTGGCCCTTCATGAAGTGGGGAATGGATATATTCGAAATTCTACCCCCAACTTATGGGCAACACGTTTATATGTTACCAATGAAGGACTATTTCTCCAAGTGAGTCGAGGCAGAAGTGCTTACAGAAATCAAGGACATACATCTTATTTCCTTTATTAAGAAGAATATAATATGTAGATTTAGAGTCCCAACTACCATCGTGTGCAATAACGGTTCACAATTTATCAACAATAAGATGCAAACTTTATGCAAAGATTTTAACATCTAGTTGGTGACATCAACACCTAGATACCCACAAGCCAACAAACAAGTTGAATCATGCAACAAGGTCATTATGAACAATATGAAGAAGTTATATCATGAATGGTCTAAGCATGTAGATGTTAGACACCACTCTATTCATAATAAGGTGGAAGAAAAAGTCCTTGAGGTGAAGAAGGTAGAAGGGGATTTTAATCATGCTGATTTTGGTACAAAAAATGACGAACGGGACCACAACGACCCTATTCCACACATGGTGACATTGGCACAATTCCATCACAAAGGATTAAGAGGACATTTGTTATGTAACTAATCCTACTGTTGTAATACAAATAAGTTTCATACATTACTTATGCAAACAATTAGACTAGGTAGAGCTATTGCACATGAGACAAGCCTTAAAGATGTCATCCAATAACTTAACCTCATGATCCATGATGGCTCATGGAACCACTTAGCCATTTGGCTAAGTCACGACTCCATGAGAAACTTGGCTCTTGTGATTAATTTTGGTTGAGCGACTTGGGCATGTGTCAATTATGTTCTTATTGCTAGGCTTAGAGCAAAGCTGAAGCCACTTCTTGTTGTTGTGTTGGTTCTGAAGCTGATGAGTGCCTCCTCTCCTGACTTGTTGAAATGTTGTGTATTGGTGACACTAGGGTTGGGGTATATAAGCCACCTCATTCCCTAAAAAGTGTCGTCTCCTCATTCTCCTTTGCCGCTTTTGGAAACTTCAGAGATAATCTCTATGTGAGACCTTTCTCTGGTGATTCCTTTGGTGCATGTGAGCTATGATCGAGATCTAGAGAGAAAGAGAAAGAAAGAAGTTGAAGAGAGAGCTTGAGAAGTCGTTGCTTGAGCTACTTTGGTGGTTCTCTGGTGAAAAGCTTCATTGGAAGCTTTGCGGTGTCCTCACAAGGGACTTGCTTTATCTTTGCTTGTTCTTAGCTTTGCTTTGTGCCTTTTCGCTTCTCTGTTCTTTAGATTTGTCGTTTGAGTGCTTGCTTTGTAATCGAAAATGTTTACGGCCATTGATGCCTAGTCGATTGGGTGAGTCTTCCGTCTTGAGGCTCCACAGATGTAGGCTGAGCCGAACTACGATAACAAGTCTCGTTGTCCACTTTTCAACTCTATTTTAGTTTTGTCTTTCAAAAGTTTTTCTTCCTTACTGAGCAAACGAAGCGAATCAAATATAAGAACAACAATAAGGAAAGTGATTCTGGTTCATCTTTATACCATGCAACCTACTGCAACCAGAGGGAGCTCACCAGCCTTGGCCCCCAGTTCATCACTCACCTTGGAGACTACGACTTCAACATATTCGGCTACTACAAGTCCTAGTTCGGCCTCTGACACGATTCTACAAACCGACCCCCGCTACAACGCTCACCACTCCTTCTACTCCATCGTCAATTAGATAGTTTGTACCTTATCATTGCTCATGTTTCTTATGATAAATTTTCTGCACGCCATGCGCATTTTCTTGCAGCTATTATAGAGGGCGGCCAACATACAAACTATATGAAGGTTGTTCAACACGAACACATGTGAGTTGCTATGAAGAGCGAACTGGATGCTCTAGACAGAATCGAACATGGGCCCCATCTCTGCTACCACCTAGAAAGAAGGCTATATCACAATAAATTTGATGTCGACGACGAGAACCCGTAACCCCGGTGATCATAGACTCCTTTCGATCTATTTTCTAGTTCCCTGTGAATAGAGAAAACAACCAAAGGTCGGGCTTTGTTCCCCGTTTGACCTCCGACGCTCAAGTCAGATATCACCAAATGTCAATGGTGGCTAAGGTTTCAAACTATAAGAAATGAAATTAAGATCCCCACTTAGGGTTTGGAAGAAAGCATTAAAAATATATTTTTCTTCTTAGAAGCCTCTTAATGGGCATTTAGCCTTAATAGGCTTTTCCTTCTTACTTGTTAAATAAGACTAAAATATTATTAATAATAATAAAATAAATTAACCTTGTAATTTTTACCTCCACAAATGCCCATCATATTTTAAGAATTAATCTTGGTTGAGGAACCTATTGTTGTAATATTTCATTCGGATTGAGCTTAGATTTAGCATCTCATTACTTTTTGCATAACGACTCACACGCTCCTTGCTTTCTTAGCTCGTTCTAGCGAACTTAAAGTGGCTGGTGCATGGGCCGTGCGTTTTTCTGCACAGTCTGTGCACTTCGATGGTTTTCTTCCAGTAGCTGGCACAAGGGTCGTGCATGTTTTTGCACGGTCCGTGCACTTTCATAGGCAAATTCCTATGCTTGTAGAATTTATTGCATGGTCTGTGTGTGCGTTGTTTGGTCTTTTTTGCTCGTGTTGAGTTCATTCGTGTTGTTACGCTTTGCACTAATTGGCCTCTTTGGCTAGTTTGTCGATTCGTTTATTCTTTTTTACCTCATGACCGAGGAGAGACGATAGTATCCCGTGCTATTTGACCTCAAGACTAGGGAGAGACGATAGCATCCCATGCTATTTGACCTCATGGTTGAGGAGAGACGATAGCATCTCATGTTATTTGACCTCATGATTGAGGAGAGATGATAGTATTTCGTGCTATTTGACCTCATGTTTGAGGAGAGACGATAACATCCCGTTTTATTTGGCCTCATGATTGAGGAGAGATGATAGCATCCCGTGCTATTTGACATCATGGTTGAGGAGAGACGATAGCATCCCATGCTATTTAACCTCGTGATTGAGAAGAGATGATAGCATCACGTGCTATTTGACTTCATGATTGATGAGAGACGATAACATCCCGTGCTATTTGACCTCATGGTCGAGGAGAGTTGATAGCATCTCGTACTATTTAACCTCATGGTTGAGGAAAGACGATAGTAACCCGTGTTATTTTGATTTCTGAGCAACTTGTGCTCTATGTTTCCTTGGCAGCCCGTGCCACTTTGATTTATGGTAGCTCGTGCCACTTTGTCTTTGAGCTGCTCGTGCTCACTTGTTTCGGGGTTGGTCTCGTGCAACCCTTTAATATAAAGCCAGTATCAATCACAGAGAAATAGACAGTGTTTCATCAACAATGCTGGATGTCAGTAAAGTTGACAATAGTAAAAAAAAGGGCAGAACAAGGATTGATGACAACTCGTTCCCTTGTGGCATGTAGACTTACTGGCAGCTTGTGTTCATGTCGCCCGAAGGCTAATATAATAAAGACTGGTGGCAACTAGTGTCCCTGCAGCCCGAAGGCTAATATAATAAAATTTGATGCCAACTCGTGCCGCTGTGGCCCAAAGGCTTATATAATAAAACTTGATGGAAGCTCGTGCCCCTACGACCCTAAGACTAATAGAATAAAGATTGATGGTAGCTCTTGCCTTTGCTGCCCAAAGGCTAATAGAATAGAGATTGATGGCATCTCGTGCCCATGCGGCCTGAATGCTAATAGAATAAAGACTGATGATAGCTCGTACCCTTGTGGCCCGTAGGCTTGTTGTTTCAAACATATGTGATATGTTTCAAATAATATGATGTTTTATCATGAACTTAAGAAAAAAAGTTGCAAACTTAGTTATCGAGTTCTCTTTTTTTGCTGTTGTCGTTGTCAAACCATCTTTTGAGGACCTTATGATGTGACCCTGCCTCCCATGATGGCCCAAGACGAGGAAGAAGCCATGAGCCTACGCTCACAGGCCCAGTCACAAGGTCTAGGTCCAAAGCCATCGCCTCCGCCGTCGCATCACTAGTTGCACGCGTCGTCGCTGGCCAAGGAAGCCCATAAACCAATCCAAGATTCGTCATCCTCGCCACCATCGGATCAACGCGTTCTTTTGAAGACAACGACACTCCGTCGTCATCTTCACCGCGTTAGGAGTTTCACGCGTTCTTTTAAGACACTATCTATATTTGGTATTTCCAGCGTGTTTTAGATAGTTTCCTTTGATAGTTTTACATAGTTTCCTTTTATAGCGTTTTAGATAGTTTCCTTTCAGTCATTCTATCTTTTAGGGTTTGTGCCTTTTGCATGCTTGCATGGGCTAGCCCATGAGGTTCGACTCGGCCCATCCGACGTCTCACCTCCCCTATTTATACCCGACTTTATTAATGTTATTTCTTACGTTCAAGTTAAAGTTCAAGGTTTCAAGTAGAGTGTTAATTCCTCCTTCCCTTGATTGGACGTCACCCATATCCCTCTCATCCCCATTCCCTCCGCCGCTGACGCTACGACAATCGCTTGATCTTCTCAAGCAAAGTCTATCTTCGCATCTCCTTCATCCGCAGTCGACGCTACGACACCCCAAAGACGTGTCTTTTCAAGCCTTATATCCTTCACCAAATCGCTTCCGCCACCGCTAACTCTTCTCCCATCAAATCGCTTCCATCACCACCGAGTCCTTGTTGTCGCCATCGTCTTCCCAGTCGCCGACGTCAACAACTCCATTCATCGCGTTCTTCCACTCGCGATCATCCCCAGCATCGTGTTCCACAACAGAATCACAACATCGAGTGACTTACCAACCAAGACTAGATCCAAAGGCGTCACCTTTGACAATTTGGTTTGTCATCGGAGGCAAGGACACATCAACTGGCATCAGAGCCCATCAGTCTTGTAAGTCACGAACTCAAGCTTACATATTGTTCACGATTTTTTTGTTCTAACTGCATTCGTTTGCTTTCGCATCATCTCGCGAGAAAAGAAGAGAAAACCCATAAAAATCAAATCTTTGCTCACCTTTCGGTTTCTACAAGGTCCCACCTTGGCCGATTTTTTTTTCTTGTTCCCCAAGTTTTGGTGTGTTAGGTATTTTGTTATCTTACATGCTAGAATATTTTGTTTCCTTATTTCATGCGTGGATAGAGTTTCCTTGTTTGCTAGATCTTGCTTTTGAGGTTGTTAACCGAATTTCCTAATATAAGATATCATCTAATCTTATCTTCTCTCTCCTATATCTAAGATCACACTTGTGATATTCTTGTTACTTAGACCTTTTTATTTTATTTCCTTTTGCAAATCCAAAAAGATCAAAAGATAAGATCTCGGATATTAAAAAAAAAAAGATATTCAAAAAAAAAAAGTTTTCAAAGTTAGGAAAAGCCAAAATAAGGCAACCCTAACCCACTCTCGGTCTAAGCTCATCTTCTCAACCTCTCCACCGTCTAGGTCAAGCTTCCTCGAATGTACTTTCTTGCTAATTAGGTTGCTTTGTTTACGTTTGTTTTAGGGTTTCAATTTGTTCTTGTTTGTTTGATTGCAACTTGCTTGATACACCATCTCTTGTGCAAGCCAAGCCGCCCTCACAGCAAGCCAAACAAGCCCTACCTACGTGAACGTTGTGACCTGACTAGTGATTTGCTTGGTTGTTGTTCTTCGTTGTCTTTTGGTTCGTTTTTTACTCCCATGTCTGGCCGTCTTGTTATAGGTACCATGCCGATTGGACACAGTAACGACGAACGCGACGTCGATAAAACAACCCAAGAACAACCGCCGTTGGCTCTACCCCAGGACCAACGCCTTCAAGACCCCCCACAACAAGATAACATCTTGGAGTTGACGGAAGATCAAATCTTGATCCAAGCTCTTCGACAAGAGGTCGTAGCATTGAGAGATCAACAACCAGTGGTACCCACCGCGCCAACTCCAACACCACTGAGTGCTATGGACGCGCCGCCTCCACCTGGAGCCACCGATGCGGGTCCATCCAAGATGAGAGTAGACAAAGGCAAAGGAATTATGCCGTCTTCGTCTCAACATCAACCACAACTCAACAGAATGTAGAGTGTCATCGAGAGTCGCCAAGGCTTTGTTCCCCAAGAGGACCGCTATGTTCCCATATCCACAACTGCTGGCTTCGACAACGGCTCCAACTATGACCGCGATGCCGGGGACACTCAAGGTGAGTATTCTGAACCATACAACTTTGATGATCGCTATGCCTCTAGGAGAACCCAGAGACGCGTACCGGTCTCAGCGCCACGCGAAGGCCGCCCTCACCGAGCCGAGCAAGCCGACGCGACACCAAGGAGACCCAATCGCAGGCCAAGTGGGCATACGCGACGCGATGATCAATTGAGGACCCCCCCTACCCAGCCCTGGAGCCATGATGTCCGCGATCACCTTCGACACCAGAGTGTTCGAACACCGCATTACGGATCTGATGGCTATGCGTCGATCATGCCCAATGTCCAAGACGACTTCGACGAGTATGATGATGAAGAGATCGAGGACTCAGGTATGGTCAACCCTAATTTTTTTCACCCCCCTCTTGGAGATCCACTTGAATTGCAGGATCACCCATCGGATTGGATACCTCCACCGCGTCTCCAGCCCCAAGGAGAACGCGTTCGAGACATTGGCGCCGCGCGCCGCGATGTTACGCAAAGGGACATTCGACGCGACAACTACGACACCCAGCCGCGAAGACGTCAATGCGATGACGCCTATGCGCCAAGGGATGAGTACGTCCGCGAAGATCGCCAACAACGCGATAGACACCAGGTTGGACGCGAAAGACCGCAAGGATTGTGCGCCTTTGAGAACCCTCTCTACGACGACGCCCCAAACAATGCGTTCAACCAAGCACCTGGCCAACCTCGATACCAGCGACACCAAGTCAAGGTAAAAATCGAGCATTTTCATGGTGAATACAACCCCTCTGTTTTTCTTGAATGGGTGCAGGCTACGGAGTACACCCTTAGATATTGTCGAGTGCCACCTGAGGAGCATGTCGACGCCGCGACGCTTAACTTTTGAGAAGCCGCCCGCGTTTGGTGGCATAGATTTGAGGATGACTGCGTGCGTCGCCATAGGACACGAGTCATAGAATGGCATCAACTAGTCTACGTGATGACCAAGAAATACATGCCTCTAGCCTACAAGAATCAAATGAGATTGTAGATTGCCATGACTCGCCAAGGATCGATGACTCCACTCGAGTTCTTTTCCAAGCTTGAAGACATGTATTACAAGGCCAACATCTCCGTTGCACCATCAACTTTAAGGAACAAGTTCTTGAGTGGCTTGAACACAAATATCCGTGATCAACTAGATATCTTGCCAATCAAGGATTTGAACACACTCACACATACGGCGATGCAAATTCATGCACAAATCTCTCGCCGAAAGTCTTACACATATTCCAGTGGCCAGCATAGGTATTCTTCTAACCCTGGTGGATTACCTTATTCTAATGTTCGCCCTAGTGCCTCTACCACAACCGCGTCTAGCCAAGCCTCCAAGGCGAAGCCCGCGACGCCGACCATCGCGCCACGCCAGAACGCGCCAAGACAGGCTCCAGTGAGCACAGATCGCGCGCGTGATCTTGAGTGTTACAAATGTGGTGGACGAGGCCACTATAAGAAAGATTGCCCCAATGCTCGCAAGGTGTTGTTCTCCACGGCCGCCGCCGGCTACGAGTCTTGTGAAGACGAGGAGGCCACACTTGATGCGATTGATGAAGGCACCGAAGAAGAGGACGGAGACGCTTATGACTGCGAACCCGCTTCTCTGCATGTGGGCACACCATTGAGCTTGGTGACGCGTCGTCTCCTCACAGTCAAGGAAGCCAGCTTACGCGATCAACGAGAGAATTTGTTCCACACAAGGGCTCTAGTCCAAACATCTTTCTTGAGTGTCATTATTGATGGAGGATCATGTGCGAATATTGTCAATGAGAAGGTCGTGACACACTTCAAGCTACCCACGACGCCTCATCCCCAGCCTTATGCCCTCCAATGGATATCATCTAGTCCAGGTAACACAGTATCTCGCCAATGCTTAATTTCTTTCTCCATAGGCCAATACTGTGATTCAATTTTATGTGATGTCATTGCAATGGACGCCACCCATATTTTGCTTGGGCGCCCATGGCAATTTGACAAGTGCGTGCTCCATGATGGCTATTTGAACACTTATGTGTTCAATTACCACGGGAAGCGCGTCACTTTGCATCCAATGTCTCCCCATGAGATCTTGCAGGACCAGGTTGAACACGACCGCCGAAAAGCCATAGAGGTCGCGTCTCTTAGGTCAAACGAGTGTCCAGACGCACTACCAAGGCAGTATTCCTCCAAATCTAGCAACACTTCGTCTAATCCAAGCACTGGCAAGAAGAAACACAACGCCACAGCTGGGACACCAAGTGCCCCACAGAATTCGAGCAGTGCCTTCCCATCAACAAAGTTCGCCAATCTGTTGCCACCACTGCGTCCTTTGCAAGACACCTGTGAGCAACGCGTTCTTTTAGCCCGGACCAGTGACCTCATGGCGTGTTTGACTGGGAAAACTCCATGCTTTTTGCTTGTGCCAACCCTATGCATCCCTGAATCGTTGACAAATGCGCCCTTGCCACCAGCGATCGCGAAGTTGCTTGCCGTGTTCACCGACGTATTCCCAGACGAGTTGCCACAAGGATTACCTCCCCTGAGAGGCATTGAGCACCAGATTGACCTTGTGCCTGGTGCTTCTTTGCCCAACCGCGCTGCGTATAGAGCTGGTCCAGAAGAGACTAAAGAGTTACAGCGCCAAGTCCAAGAGTTGTTGGATCGCGGGTACGTAAGGGAATCTCTTTCCCCTTGCGCTGTGCTTATGATCCTTGTGCCCAAGAAGGATGGCACATGGAGAATGTATATTGACTGCCGTGCGATAAACCAGATCACCGTCAAGTATATGCATCCTATTTCGCGCCTCGACGATATGCTTGATGAACTTCATGGCGCGACACTCTTCTCCAAGATTGATTTGAAGAGTGTTTATCACCAGATCATAATGAAAGAAGGTGATGAGTAGAAGACCGCGTTCAAGACAAAGTATGGGCTCTACGAGTGGCTTGTCATGCCCTTTGGGCTCACGAACACGCCCAACACATTCATGCGCGTGATGAACCACATGTTGAGATCTTTCCTTGGCAAGTTTGTTGTCGTTTACTTCGATGACATCCTTTTGTACTCACGGAGCCTAGAAGAGCATGTCGACCACCTTCGACTTGTGCTAGAATGCCTTCGACGCGAGAGCCTATTCGCCAATCTGGCCAAGTGCTCCTTTTGCTCCGCGTCAACCAACTTTCTGGGCTACATTATGAGTAGTGATGGGTTACGCGTTGACGAAGAGAAGATCGCGGCCATCAAAGATTCGCCAACATCGACGACACCGACACAGGTGCAAAGCTTTCTAGGCCTCGCGGGATTCTATCGGCGTTTTGTACGCGACTTCTCCTCTATTGCCGCGCCCCTACATGAGCTGACAAAGAAGGGCAGCACAGTTGTGTGGCTTGAGTCCCATGCAAAAGCCTTCTCGGCTTTGAAGAAGGCCTTGTGCCAAGCTCCCTTGCTCCAACTTCCAGATTTCAACAAACACTTCGAGGTGGAGTGTGATGCCTCAAACATAGGCATTGGTGGTGTGCTACACCAAGAGAAGAGGCCTATTGCATATTTCAGCGAGAAGCTCACAAGGGCTACACTGAATTACCCTACCTATGACAACGAGTTATATGCCTTAATATGCGTGCTGAAGACATGGCAACATTACCTTTGGCCGCGTGAATTTGTCATCCATAACGACCATGCCGCGTTGAGCTACTTGAAGAGCCAAGATCACCTCAATCGATGCCATGCTCGTTGGGTGGAGTTTCTAGAGACATTTTCTTATGTCGTTGTTCACAAGAAAGGAAAAGAGAACATTGTAGCTGATGCGTTATCTCCCAGGTATGTTCTCTTGACTTATGTGCAAACTAAAGTTTTAGGTTTTGCTTTGATTAAGGAATTATATGCTAGTGATCCTTTCTTTGCCCCTATTTTAGAGCATTGCCTAAGACCGCGTGAGTTTGAGACTTATTTTATGTCTGAGGGTTATTTATACAAGGCTAGTCGTCTTTGCATTCCTAGATCCTCCATTAGGCTCCTATTGATTGAGGAAGCATACGCGAGTCGTGGACATTTTGGGATTAGGAAGACCTTAGACGCGCTTAGAGAACATTTTTTTTGGCCTAGGATGACCCACCAAGTGACTAGGTTTTGTAGAAGTTGTGTGACTTGCCAGAGAGCCAAAGCTAAGTCTAGTCCTCACGGCCTCTACACTCCTTTGCCCATTCCTAGTGCCCCCTGGGAAGATTTATCTATGGATTTCATCACAGGTTTGCCCCTCTCTAGACGAGGTAAGGACTCTATTTTTGTGGTTGTAGATAGATTTTCTAAGATGACACATTTTATTGCTTGTAAGACAACCCATAGTGCTAGTGAGATTGCCGATCTATTATTTGAGCATGTGGTGCGTCTTCATGGAGTCCCACATACCATAGTGAGTGATAGGGATTCTAAGTTCATTGGTCATTTTTGGAGAATTCTTTGGGGTAAGCTAGGAACCAAACTCCTATTTTCCACTAGCTACCACCCCAAACCGATGGCCAAATGGAGGTCACGAATAGAACCCTAAGAGCCCTCCTTCGCGCGATTCTCAAAGCCAACCCTAGGTGTTGGGAGGACTTACTATCACTTGTCGAGTTTTGTTATAATAGATGCAGGCACACGACGACCAAGCTGACCCCGTTCGAAGTGGTGTATGGAATGAACCCCTTGACACCACTGGATCTGACGCCGCGTCCACTACGTGACCCAGTGCATGTCTTCGCCTCCAACCACGCCGAGCAGGTGCAGGAGCTTCATCGACGAACCAAGGAGCAGCTGGAGAGGAGGGCCGCGCAGTATGCCTCGCAACACAATTCAGGCTGCCGCCGTGTCGTCTTTTCCCCCGGAGACCTTGTTTGGGTACATCTGCGAAAAGAGAGGTTCCCCTCGCGGCATAAACACAAATTGGCACCACGTAGAGATGGCCCTTTCCGCATAATAAAGGCCATAGGGGACAATGCCTATCAACTCGAGCTCCCACCATATTTTGGAGTCCACGCGTCCTTCAACATCGCAGACTTAACACCATATGTTGAGCCAAAGTTTGATGATGGTGAAGCGGGGACGCTTCACAACCAAGTGGGGGAGGATGATGTGACCCTGCCTCCCATGACGGCCCAAGACGAGGAAGAAGCAATGAGCCTACGCTCACAGGGCCCAGTCACAAGGTCTAGGTCCAAAGCCATCGCCTCCGCCGTCGCATCACTAGTTGCACGCGTTGTCGCTGGCCAAGGAAGCCCAGAAACCAATCCAAGACTCGTCGTCCTCGTCATCATCGGATCAACGTGTTCTTTTGAAGACAGCGACACTCCATCGTCATCTTCACCGCGTTAGGAGTTTCACGCGTTCTTTTAAGACACTATCTATATTTGGTATTTCCAACGTGTTTTAGATAGTTTCCTTTGATAGTTTTACATAGTTTTCTTTTATAGCATTTTAGATAGTTTCCTTTCAGTCATTCTATCTTTTAGGGTTTGTGCCTTTTGCATGCTTGCATGGGCTAGCCCATGAGGTTCGACTCGGCCCATCCGACGTCTGACCTCCCCTATTTATACCCGACTTTGTTAATGTTATTTCTTACGTTCAAGTTAAAGTTCAAAGTTTCAAGTAGAGTGTTAATTCCTCCTTCCCTTGATCGGACGTCACCCATATCCCTCTCATCCATATTCCCTCTGCCGCCGACGCTACGACAATCGCTTGATCTTCTCAAGCAAAGTCTATCTTCGCATCTCCTTCATCCGCAGTCGACGTTACGACACCCCCAAAGACTTGTATTTTCAAGCCTTATATCCTTCACCAAATCGCTTCCGCCACCGCTAACTCTTCTCCCATCAAATCGCTTCCATCACCACCGAGTCCTTATTGTCGCCATCGTCTTCCCAGGTTTGTTGCCGCTATTGAAGGTTGGGAATTACACCATATGGATGTTCATAATGCTTTTCTCCATGGCAATCTAGATGAAGAGGTATATGTGAGTCCCCTCCAGGATACTCTGCAGACCCTTCCGGATATGTCTACGAGCTTGGTTATCAATATATCGTCTGCATCAGGCTCCCCACAATTTGTACTCTAAACTAGCCATTGCCATACAGACCTTTGGCTTTTCTTAGAGCCGTGCAAACTACTCTTTGTTCTCCATGGAGCGACATGGTATGATTCTACATGTTCTAGTCTATGTTGATGACTTGATTATTATAGGAAATGATGCCACAACTATTTCTGCATTCAAGGATTATGTGAGCATGTGCTTTTGTATGAAGGACTTGGGACTTCTTAAGTACTTTCTAGGGCTTGAGATTGCACGCAATTCCGCATGTATCTTTCTGTCATAGCGCAAGTATGCTCTTGAGATTATTGTTGAGACAAGATTACTGGACTCCAAGCCGTGTGAATTTCCCATGAATTCACACCACCATCTTGCTACTGCTACCGACCCTGACTTTGACAAACTAGAGAATTATCGTTGCTTGATTGGTCGTCTTGTTTATCTGACTATTACTAACCCTGAACACTACTATGTCGTGCATACCTTATCACGGTTCATACAATCCCCCAAGGAGTGTCACTGGCTAGCAACCATATGTGTGGTTCATAATCACAATATGTTGTCAAGCGAATTGCACTATCCCGAAAGTCGCGTACAACCGTGACTTCCGGTACAATTTGCGAAGCAATATGGTCGTTCGTTTCGGATACACGAACCTCTCTCTGGTACGCATGATTTTATTTTAATATTTTTTATTAATACAACACTAAAGCCTCATGGCCTAGCTAGTAGTGGAGTGAGGGGATTACCATGAGGTATTGGGTCAACTCCTTCCAACATACTCCTTTGTAATTTCCGTTTTTCATTTTTTCACTTTTTTTCTTAATTTGATGCACCACAAATATTTTTAAATTGTTTTAAATTAAATCTGGGAGATAAGAGACGTTATCATATATGAATATTAAATGATAATATATGAACATTAAATGACAATATATGAACATCAACACACACCATATAAACCTCTAGTTTATGAACATCATAGAATTAATATATAAACATGTACATGTTACATATGAACCTTGACATTATTAGATATGAACATCGACACACAACGACCAACTAAAAAATTTTTTAAATATACGAACATGTGCATGTTATGTTACATATGAACCTCACATAATAAAGATATGATTGTGTGCATGTTATATATGAACCTCAAAGACCAAGTAAAAAGAATTTCAAACATGAACTTTACAGTACTAATATATGAACATGTGTTTATTACATATAAAACCTCAAAGACCAAGTAAAAATAAATAAACGTAAAGGGTGATGGATTAATAACTATAGATTATGCTTAGGGTTTAGGGGTTTAGGATTTAGGGTTTAGAGTTTAGGGTTTAGGATTTAACACAATATCAGTTCATACTTGATATACTTAATGAATCTCTAGAATAAAGTGTTTGTACATCTCTAGTTCACTTTAGTATGTAAACTTTCATTACAAATTGTATGAACATTTAATATTAGTATAAGAACCTTGTAGTACAAATAAATGAACGTCTAGTATTTATATGTGAATGTAAAGATAACAGTTTAGAACGATCAGGGACAAAAAAAAAATTTGTTGACAGAAATTAAAAAAAGGTTCGCGATATTATGTAAATGTCACCATATTACTTTTAATCTCACCCATTACTTCCCCTCATCCAAGGGCTTACAATGCTTCTCATATTGTATGTTAAGGGCCAAATGTATGTGAAACTCCCTCTGATTTTGAGATGTTAAACGTGGATGAATATAATACCTAGTAAATATACAATTGTACTTACATAGTAATTATTTAGACAGTCTGTGACAAGCGATTGTCGTATACCACTAAATCAAAATAAACCTAGACAAACCTAAACAAGTAGTTAGGGCAAGTAAGGATCGAATCCACAGGGAGGAAGGGATTAATCTATGTGTTGTTCGCATGCAATAGTAACAAGAGGGGAAGTTTTTGGTTGGTTTTGTAATCAAGAAAGTAAACAAAGCAAATAAGCAAAGAGTGTAATCAAATGTGGGAAAAACACTTAGCCAAACAAGATCCACTTTTCCTATGGTAGATTGGTCTTAGGTTCTCTCTATTCCTTCTTTGTTTATTCATGTCCATATTCTTGTATAGTTACTAGTCCTACCAGTCCTAGCAACTCTTATTATTGAACGCACAAGAAACAATCAAGATTTAGAACAATAATAGCATTGGGAATAGAATCAAACCAGGATACATGTCAAATAATCACAACCCGCAATAATTTAACATGCAATCAATCTTCTTTCATAATAATCTAGTCCTACCAGTCCTAGATAATTATGGATGCTACTCTAGATAAGGAATCACTGACCGGTCAATTCCAAACCCTAGCAATAGATAATTACTAAACCTAACTAGGTGATCAGTCTAGTCAAATCAATAACAATCCATATGAATAAGTGCAAGAAGAAAGATATAAACCCAAGGAAATAGGAAATAGAGAATTAACCTTGCAATCAAACCATAGAAAAAGCTTCACATGCCGGGATAAGCAATGGTGCTTAGCTACTCATAGTACTGAAATACATAATTGTTGAAAGGGAAAAACTCTGAATACTGAATATACGATAATTTGGGGTTCATATGGGATCCCGAATGGAGGCTGTGAGAGTTAGGTTAAATAAGTTAACCTAAAGCCCAAGATCACAAACCTCATCCCTAAAAAGGAAAAATACTAATATTCGGAATTAAATAAAAAAACGAAAAAGGAAAAACAGAAGTTCGGAGCGCGTCGGGCTGACTCCCGCTGATGGCCGCGGTCGCGGTTTGCTCTCGAAGTGCATAATTAATTTCCGATAATTCGGCCGTGGGCGCGGCCTTCGGGCCGCGATCGCGGCCTCTTCGCTATCGCCCATCTCCTTCGGAAATCTTGTCGCGGCCTTCTGCTCCCCGCGGCTTGGTCGCGGTTTCTTCACTTCACCGCCTTCTCACGTGGTTTCTTCATGGATCTTGCTTGTCTCCTCAGGTGGTCAATTTCTCTTCTTCTGGATGTCTCCAATCAGCTCCTCCAGACCACCAAAACCACACTTCTCTGCTCCAACTCCATAATCTCCAATTGGCATAAAATCCCACCAAATGGTGCCTCAAACCTGGTAATAATCCCTAGAAATGTGCTACAAAATAGCACTGATCAAATCCCCCATGCTTAAACCTTGCTCGTCCTCGAGTAAGCTAAAGTAACCTACTCCTCCAATCAAATCCCCAAGGCTTCAGGAAGCATAGAAAACTCAACCTCCAAGAATTACACCAAACAATGAACTCCAGGCAACCATACAAATAAGCTCAACACAATAACTACAACATCAAATCAACACCCCACACAGTCAGCTAAAAGGAAAGCAGAGTACTTCCCCCAAGCTTATCCAAACACCATAGAGTGGAAAAAATTCTAATCCTATCTCTCATCTATCTTCTTATTCCTCTAGAGTGACCTACCCGAAACCTCCTTATGACTCCTCTTCTTATGACGCCTCGCCAAGTAAAATAGGGATTCCTAGAAATCGCTCTTCTTCTTTTCGCTCATTTTGCCAAGGCGCCCTTTCGGGTTTTCACCAAGCCACTCATTTCATTTTTCATAGATGGGCTCACAGTATGCTCACATCACTCTTGACCTCTTATTACCCCAGCCTAATGTTGGTCCAAGCCACATGCTTATTACCTAGGCCGCCATTTCGGGTTTTCGACCTATCCTAGGATATTAATTTTAGCCTTTTTTCAAATTTTGTGGCTCTTTTCTTTTTCTCCTCAGCGACATAGAAATATAAAACTCTCCCCCATGCTTAAACATTGCATTGTCCTCAATGTATGAAAGACAAAGGAATAGAAGCATGGGAAAAGAAGGAATAAGCTTACAAATGTCGTCGAGTTAGCTTGGACACTTCCGTTGTTGTTGGCGGTCCGCATAATATGCACCGATCGCTGGTGTTGGATGGGTGTCATCATCAACTCCAGCATCTTCTCCTACCGTGCAACCAAAATATACCACTTGGTGAGTAGTGGTAAAACAATGATGTCGGGGTTGCACGGCCTTCAAATACCACAAAAAAAAATGGGCCCAGATATGATCGTGGTGTGGGCCATGAGTGGTCTTCCTTCGCGGCTGTCGATTGTGGGGTCGCCATCGTTGCCAATAAATTGTGTAGCGAAAATTTACTCCGTTGGCAACATGCGCACCCCTCTCCATGGTAATACTGGACAACTCATAATCGTACAACTTTTTTTTTGTTTTGTTTTTTTTGTTTTTTGCCCTCCGTTTAAGGTTTTTTCGGGGGGTTGACTAGTGCAGGGAAAATAGAGACTTACAATGGTGGTAATTACCTTCTTCAATAAGCATGGGTCTCTTCCCTACAGGTTAGCGGAAACACAAACAAAAAACAAGGCAAAAACAAACAAAACTAATGCAAAAAATAAAGAACGAAAAGCAAAGCAAATAATACATACCTCGGGTTGCCTCCCGGACAGCGCCTTAGTTATTGTCATGACATGACATACCGCTTCCTCGTCCTCAACTTGGTTCGCTCACCTCCAATGAGCGCTCGGGGTCCCCATCAGGAGGGTCTCTTCTGGTCGTCTATGTTGAACCCAACCATCTCCCCATCAAACTCCATTGTGAGCGAACCGCTACTCACATCAATCTTTGTATTGGCCGTGTTCATAAACGGCCTTCCCAGCATCACAGGTGAATCCTTGTCCTGCCCAGTGTCCATGACGAAGAAGTCTGCAGGGAACACTAAGTGGTCCACCTGTACCAGCACATCCTGCAGAATTCCCTTTGGATTGACAATTGAATTGTCCGCCAGCTGGATGACAATCCCCGTCTTCTCAAGTGGCCCCACGTCTAAGGACTCGTAGTGAGCGAGTGGCAGCACATTGATGGAGGCACCCAAGTCAAGTAATGCCCTGTCGAACAGGGTACCTCCAATCTTGCATGGAATGGTGAACATCTCTGGATCATCTGCCTTCTTGGGTATCCGCTTTTGCAGTATAGCGGACACGTTCTCACTCACCACCATCTTCTTCTTCTCCTTCACTGAGCGCTTCCTCTTTTGTGTGCAGATCTCCTTCAAAAATTAGCATAACGAGGGACACTAGTCAAAAGTTTAAGCAAAGGGACATTTACCTCGCAGTTGCTCACCCAGTCGAACATATCCTTATCCCTGGCAGGCTTCCTGGTGTCTGCTAGAGCCTCTAGGAATGGCGCAGGAGGCTTCTCGGAGAAGAGGGGAGGAAAATCAGGTCGTACGTAGTCGTCCACGTACACAGGGCCTGGCCGCGGCCGCGGTTTGGGTACCGCGGTCGCGGTTGCTTCAGAAATCTTCTCAGCGAAGAGGCCGCAGTCGCGGCCTTCGTGCCGCGATCGCGGTTTGATCTCGACCTCGGGGGAGAATAAATCAGCATTTTCATCAGCGAACAGGCCGCGGTCGCGGCTCCTTCTCTCCCTTGCCGAACTCGCCTCCGACCTCGTTTTCTTGGTGGCTTTCCTCCTTGTTCACCTAGACCTCATTCTCAGCAGCCTTCCTGGCCTCTATCTTAGCACCACTTCTCAGCATCATGGCGCACACATTCTCCTTCGGGTTGACTACCGTTTGAGAGGGTAGTTTCCCCGACGCACGAGCCTCTAGCCTGCTCATCGCCATAGACAGTTGACCCATCTGCTTCTCCAGGTTTTGAATACTGGATTTATGTTCCTGCTGATTCTGGGCCACCGTATTTGCTAGCGTTTGGATATGTGCTCCCATCTCTTTATTTGTTTGGACCATAGCATTTGACATTAATAGTATGCCTTGGTTGAGAGCTTTTATCTGGTCGTCGACGGATGTAGAGACACTGGAACTCTGGCCCTGGGTCTTTGTTCATAAGAAGCTCTAAATTATTGCTGACCCCCAGGCTGCTGGTGCTGCTGTGGACGCTGGAGAAACTGTGGGGGCCTCTGCTGATAGTCATGGGTCTCCTGCCCCTGATGAGTGTTCTGCTGGTTCCCGTACCTCAAATTTGGGTGATCTCTCCACCCGGGATTGTAGGTGTTGGAGTACGGGTCATATTTTGGCCTTTGAGGGCCATATCCGCCAATAGCGTTCACCTCAGCAGTTGGTTCTTGCAGGGTGGGACATGCATCAGTTGGATGTGTATTCTCATAGCATATCCTACATGATTTGACTTGCTGCAAGCCACCTCTCATCATGCATCTTTTCATCATCTCCTTCATCTCAGCCACTTCAGCAAGAAGAGTAGAATTGGACTGAGACTCTGCAGCTTTCACGGATTGGGCGCCCCCCTTTTACTGAACTGTCTTAAGCCCTCAGATAGCTCAAAGAAGGTCTCAAAAGCTGCAGCAGGAGTCTTGTTGAGGATGTTCCCTCCACAAGCAGCGTTCACCATCCTTCTCTCTTCATCAAGAAGACCACCGTACAAATAAAGTACGAGGTCCTGCTCAGAATAGCCGTTGAAGGGGCAGCTGGATATCATCTTCTTGAACCGCTCGTAATACTCGTAAAGCGATTCACCAGACTGCTGCTCGATGTTGCTGATAGCTCGCTTCAGGCTGTTCAGTTTTGTAGCCGAAAAGTACTTCTCCAGGAAGGCTTTCTTCATCTTGACCCATGTGTCAATGCTCCCTGGAGTGAGATAGTAGAACCAGTCATTGGCCGCATCCTTCAGTGAAAAAGGAAGGCCCTCAGCTTATTCTGGTCCTCAGTCACATTCTTCGGCTTCATACTGCTACACACCGAATGAAACTCAGCAAGATGCTTATGGGGTCTTCACTACTCATCCCATGGAAGTGGGGGAGTAAGTGGATTAACTCAGACTTCAACTCGAAATTGACGCCCTCAGCCAACTCAGGAAATCGCACAGCCAGCGGTTGTTGTTGCAGGTTGGGCGCAGTCAACTGCCTCAACGTCTGTTCTTCTTCAGCCATCTCGAACGCAGGATTATCAAAAACCAAAGCACGATTTACTCTGCGACCTGGGAAAGAGTCCTCTCAATCTCTGAATCAACACCAAGTAGAGGGGAGTTAGTAGCATGGGTGTGGACCATAAGATATATCCACACCAAAGGAACACACACACAACACCAGAAAAATCAACACTTGCACTCCCCGGCAACGCGCCAATTTTGACAAGCGATTGTCGTATACCACTAAATCAAAGTAAACCTAGACAAACCTAAACAAGTAGTTATGGCAAGTAAGGATCGAATCCACAGGGAGGAAGGGATTAATCTATGTGTTGTTCGCATGCAATAGTAACAAGAGGAGGTTTTGGTTGGTTTTGTAATCAAGAAAGTAAACAAAGCAATAAGCAAAGAGTGTAATCAAATGTGGGAAAAACACTTAGCCAAACAAGATCCACTTTTTCTATGGTAGATTGGTCTTAGGTTCTCTCTATTCATTTCCTTTGTTTATTCCTGTCTCTATTCTTGTATAGTTACTAGTCCTACCAGTCCTAGCAACTCTTATTATTGAACGCACAAGAAACAATCAAGATTTAGAACAATAATAGCATTGGGCATCGGATAAACCAGGATACATGTCAAATAATCACAACCCGCAATAATTTAACATGCAATCAATCTTCTTTCATAATAAGCTAGT